>VZRO01001741.1:278284-302790 GCA_013397915.1 Daphoenositta chrysoptera | reverse complement strand
CCCCGGCACCACCCCCGGCCCGCAGGGACCCCCGCGAGGGACCCCCGCGCCGCCGGAGCCGGGGCTTCCGCGGCCCCTGAAGGCACAAAGTCGCCCTCGGTACTCAAAGTCACCGGTCCAGAGCGGAGCCAGCCCGAGCGCTGTCACATCCGACAATGAAACAAACAACCGCAACTTCTGAGATGTGCACACAATGCTCAGGGTGTCGTTTTTGGTAAAACTTCACTTACTGGCTTCAGATTTTCACTAGAACTCAGAAAAGCATCCACCGTTAACTGCACTGGCTAGGGAAGTAGAACACCGAGTTCCAGAGCTGGCAGCCGGGGATGCGGGCACCAAGGCCTTCGGTTTAGCCCACTGCCCGCTGCCACAGCAGGAGCGCTCATGGAATCAGCTCCGCGCCGCGCAGCCGCTCCCACTGCCGAGGAGCACCTTCCCCAGGAGATGGGATGAGGAGGAAGCTGTCCGCTCTCCAAGCTGCTGCTGACGATTACAGTAAATCAAAAATTTGTACCAAGTGCTCAGGGCCAGTTTGAGACAAACCTAATTCTTCTCAAAAATGGAGGAAAAAAAGAAAGCAGACAGAGCTGAAATGATAGAGCTGAAAAGCATTTGCGCAGGCGGTGTCAAAGGGAGCGATCCCCTGTCCCTGGGGGGATGCAGAGGAGCAGGACCCCCAGCCCGGGGGCTGCCGGCCGTGGCTCAGAGAAGGCTGCCGAGGGCACTCGAGCAGGCCCCAGCTCGGAGCCCGGCAGCACGGGCTGCTCTCCATCACAGCCCGGCCCGGGGGCTGCGCGGGGCAGGGCCGCTGCCAGCCCAGTTCCGAGGCAGCACAGCCCGGGCACCGCGCTCAGAGCTGGGCTCCGACAGGCTCGGCCTTGCAGGGACAGGGTGGGCACCGATGCAGCTTCAGGAGGTCAGGCAGGCTCAGCATCCGGGAGCCCCGGAGGGTCCTCAGCCAGCAGGAGCATCTCCAGTTTGCAGGAAGATCCTGCCCTTTCCTTCCCTGAATTTGACCTACTGTACCCCCTTCCTTGTACAAAAGCAAGATCAGGTTTAGACAGGGAGCTTCAGCCACAGATGTAAAATACACCATATCTGTTTGTACTTCCATTTACACCAAGAGACTCTACAGTACAAAACACTAAATATCACCATCTGGAGAGAAAACTAAGGTGGTTCACCTTCTAGCAGCTGGTCTGCAGCACATCCCAAACTTGACAGGCTCTGGCAGGGGGGAGAACACTACCTTTAAAACTTTGGGTCTGAGTGTCCATGAGTGGCAGGGGCGTTTGAGCAACAGTGGATTATGGTGTTCCACAAATAAATGCATCTTTGCAATGGTTCCCTGAGGACTCCTTTTATCAAGAGCTGAAGGACCACATTCAGCAGGACTGTTTCCGCTACTTCTGTCACATCTAAGGGCCTCCCATGGGACCATGATGAAAAACCACTCAGACACTGGTGTTTTACTTAGGTAGTTCTGATGGAGGAGAAAAAGCACTTGCTACAAAGATCTGAGGATGAGCAGAGCAGTGAGATCTAGGGATGACCCAGGGATGAAAAACAGGTACCTTGAAGGGAGGGCAAGGCAGCTCAGGGCTGGATAGGATGGAGATTTAAGGTAAGCAGGAAGCCCTGGAAGGGTCTGTGTATCCCATCAGGCATCTTACTTGTCTTTCCTGCTAACCTTGCTACCTGCTAATGAAAGCACTTCATCACCACAAATGTGTAGTTTTGCACGCTGCCTTCTCTGTATCTTCCCTCTGCTGTGACATCTGCAGTGTTTGTTCTGTTCAGGGGATTAGTGTGGCACAGCACTGTCTGGCTTAGAAACCCAATTCCCCAAGTGTTAGAGGCACAAACTGCAGGAAGGAGAGCAGATTTCCCTCAGTTGGAATGAGAGTGCAGACATTCCTTCTTCATGGTTCAGTTGATTGCCATTAATTAACACCTTTTATTAGATAGGCTTTCTCCAAGCCTGTTCCATTTGTGCCCTGTGAGCAGAATCCCCCCATTTGCTGCAGCTCAGTGTTAACCCAGGAGCAGCTGCAGGGCTTGCAGGGACTGAGCAGGGACAGTGAGAAATAAGGGAGCAGGAGTCCAAAACGCAGTGCAAAGGCCATGCAAAGGGGTTGGCCCAAGGTGAGGAGTGCCAAGGCTTCCAGCTGAAGCCAAGCATTCTCCAGCACATCAGGGATTCCTTCTTGGCAACTCCTCCATCCTCACTCAGCTGTGAGCTCCAAATAGAGCATCTGTCCTGAACCATTCTCATCTGACTGTCCCTTTACACACTGCTGCAGCACAGCTCTCCTCACACACCATTTGCCTGCAGGAGTCCCATCAGCCTGGAGGAATATTTAACAAATCTTTTATGTTTTCTTGGATGGGCACCATACTGTGAACTTTCCTACTAGTGCAAACCCCCCCTTCATTCTCCTGCACCATCCATCACCTGCCTGGAGCACCTTGTTCATACAGCGTATACTGACTTGTTTGCATTTATATATTTGACTCTGCAGAGACAGACACTGCAAAGAAGATCACAGAATCCCAGAGTGGCTTGGGTTGGGAGGGACTTCAAAGCTCATCTTGTTCTACCCTCTGCCATGGGCACGGACACCTTCCACTATCCCAGATTGCTCCGAGCCCCGTCCAACCTGGCCTTGGACACCTCCACGGATGGGGCAGCCACAGCTGCTCTGGGCCAGGGCCTCACCACCCTCACAGGGAGGAATTCCTTCCCAGTATTCCATCTAAGCCTGCCCTCTGGCTGTGTGAAGCCATTCCCTTGTAAATATTCTCACTGCATCTTTCCTGTAGGCTCCCCTTTGGGTACTGGAAGGCTACAATGAGGTCAACCCAAAGCTTCTCTTCCCCACGCCGAACAATACCAATTTTCTCAGCCTTCTCTCATAGGAGAGGTGCTCCATCCCTCTGATCAGCATCATGGCCTCCTCTGGACTCACTCCAGCAGCATCACATCCTTCCTGTGCTGGGGACCCCAGAGCTGGATGCAACTCTGCAGGTGGTGTCTCATGAGAGCAGAGTAAGGAGCAGGTTAATCCTTCCCCCTTCTATGTACCCACCTTGCCATCCTAGACCAGCTCTCCTCTTCAGACAAAGGCTGGCTACCAGTCCCTTCACCCAGCACCTTTCCATCCCAGTCTGGGCCTGTTTGGTTCAGTTCTGTGTTGCAGCAAGAGCTTCTACTGCAGCCACTTGCTCCAGCACCCATCGAGTGCTGCTGCCATCGGCCTGGCACAACAGGAGCACTGAGAAGAGCAGCTTTAGGAAACACCATGCCCTGGACTTCTGAGCAGAAGATATCTGTTCTTGTGACACTAGAAAAGCCAAGCAAACAGCTCCCAGAGGCTCTGCAATGAACAATACTCAGGGAAATACAGTAACATTCCACAAGCTCCTCTCCAGAATAACCCAGAACTGAGCTGGAGGAGATTCTGTCCAGGAGGTGCACTACCATGTCCAGGGACAATCAGCACCACACATGGAGTTGAATCTCCACTGAAGCCAAAGCTCTCATTTCATCAGCAGAGTTTGGCCTAATTAAAGCTCTACATGTTTGGAGGAGCACAGGGCTGGGAGAGATGTGCTGAGCTTCTGTGCTCTTTAAGAAAATAGGTTCCTGGGAACAAACAGATTTAGTAAGCAGAGTCTCTGACAGATCAAACCAAACCAGTTTTCCTGGGCAAGCCAGCAGCCTGTACAAACCTGCAACGCAGTCCAAGTGTCATCATCAAGGCTAGAGAAGGGGTTTACATTTTCCAGCTACTCCCAGAGATGGTGATGCACATCAGTCCTTGAGAAACAGGGCTATTAGAGACAAGGCACTGTGATCTTGGGATCCTGGTCAAAATTATGGAGTATTCTGAATACACCAGGCTTTGGACATTTATAGCATAGCTTCCAGCTCAGACACTGCGCTGGATCTTGCTCTGATGCCAGGTCAGACTGCCTGTCTCACACTGTGCCCTGGGTGAGGCTCAGCAGCAGCATTCGGATGGGGAATTAGGTACTTTGCTGGCAACTTTTGCTACAACAGAACCGTTGGTTTCAATCTAGAGATGCCCTGGTACATCTCTGCTGTTCCTCCAGAAGCTGCCCCTCTCTGCACTGGCTGACCCCCTGCTCCCTGTGATCCCTTCTGCGCTCCGGGGGAGCCAAAGAGCCCCAGCAGCTCTTAACTCCTCAGGCTGGAGATGTCAGTACAGGAAACCCTGCTGAGGGGCCTGCGGAGGGGGCGGGCAGGAAACCTGAGCCTCGGCTGTGGGCTGGAACCGAGTGGCCGAGGACGGAAGTCCCCCAGCTGCACTCAGCTCCAGTGGGGACTGTCAACAGCCAGGTAGGAGCAGCTGGTGAGCATGTGGAACCAATATGGAAGCTCCTCTGCAGTTGTGCAACTGCCTTCAGCATTGCTTTTATTAATAAAATTCTGTAAGTCCCTTACTCTATCATTAGCTGCTATTAAAGCTGAGTAAAGCCTTACTCCAAATCCTTGCCCAGACTACCCTAAGAACAAGGATAAGCAAACCACAGCTGTTGGAAGTGCTGGAAAGGCAGAGCTGAGGAGCTTTTTCACACGCCTCACCTTGCTCTCGGGCAGTCGCTGACTCACACTCAGGAAATTTGGGTTGTACCTCCCTGTGCTTCAGCATGCAAGTGGCAGCAGTGTGGGACACAACCTGCTTCCAGGCAGGACGTGCAGCGGGTGGGATTCTCACGGAGTGGAGGCTGACAAGGGACCTGTCACCAGAGTAGCACTGACAGTCAGTGAGGGTGAGGCTTTGAAGTTCATTATCTTAAGGCAGGTGCCTAAAATAGGTCAGAGTAACCTCACCCAACCCCCCCTTGCTGCTCTGCGCTGACTGTACAGGGAGCCGGGGGTGACTCGCTCAGCCCCAGGCCTCAACGCTTGAGAAAGTGAAGCTCTGGCAACAACGGAGCAACTTGGGAAACACAATTTGCCACAATGCATAAAACCACAAAGCCTGTATCTTTTTTCTTAGCAAAAACACTAACTTGAGAGGTGAAAATGCAGCTTCTCTGCCCCAACCCCTTGACTGCAGTGAAACAAAGTACCATCACTGGTCCCCCTGGAGGATCTGAACTCGGCTGTGGTTTCAGCACAGGGCAAGCAGAAGCAGCATGAAACCCTCTCTAACTCAGCAGAGTGTGCCCTGTGCCAGCCCTGCACAGCCCTCTGTCACTGTGTGCCACTGCACTGTGCACATAAATAAACCCCTGTCCCTGCCACGGTGCCCTGCCACCCCAGGCCTAGGCAAGGAGAGTAGCTGGTTCTGCAGAAAATGTTTAATTAGCAAACCTTGCTCCTAGTCAGGCTTCCTGCCTCTGCTACAGCTGAAATCCCCCTCGGTTACCCAGACGTGCTCCAGGACTCGCTTTCAGACACACCAGGGGTGACATTACCAAGGCAGTCAGGAGACTTCCTCAGCTTGGGCAATGGCACAGGATTCAGGGATCCTTGTGCCTGGGTACCTGGGCCTGCATTCCAGAGGGATTTACACTCAAACTCTCCCACCAAGCTACTAGCCAGGTTTCAAACAGCAAGTACACACACAAAGCCATCTAAGCACCTGTGGGTCACTTAAAATACACTAAAAATTTACAGTCCAAGGCTGAACGGACAAGGAGTTGTCTGTTAAAACCCAAGTTAAAACCTGGGTTTTAAACCACTCATTCACTAATGAAGAGCCATGGAAAAACTGCTCCTAAAAGGGATTTAAAGGTGCAGAAATAGTTGCAGATCACTTGAGTACAATGGAGAATGTGCAACAACTACATTAATTACAGCAGAGAAGACATTTCAGTCAATGCTGATGACAAAGGTTACAGTGTCAGCACAAAAAAGGTGGCAAGAACCCACACGAATCATACCAAGGCAGACTGATACTGAATCTGGGAGATGGCACACAGTTTAAAACCAGCTGGGGAGCCAACAGGCATTCAAAGGGGAAAGGGTGGCATTACACAACCTAGCAATGGAAAGAATTCAGGAGCTCTACAGTCAAAAAATCAGGCCTCCAAATGCAGAGTTCTGAGGAAGTTTCACAAAGGAAACTTGGCTTACTGTCTTCATACCTGGAACCACACACATCTGAGGAAGATGTAAAAAATTCAAAGTCTCCAAAAGACATTAGAGCATCTTTCGCAAGGAAGTGCAAGATTAAACAAGAAAAGCCTTTAGCGACCACAAGTACAATAGTAAGGATTGCTCTTGATCTGCCAGCACCTACAATTAGCAAAAATAAAAGGGTGTATCAGCACACAGGTGCTTCAGAGAAGTGTCTGCACTAATGTAGGAGTGCTTTACACATCCAGTCCAAAGTAAACACCAATATGGGGTCAAACTGCCCCGCTCAGCCTCAGCAGGCAGATCCAACACATGCAGACACTTCCCAGACATTAAGTACTTGCAGGCAGTGACAGTAACGAAGCCAGTGCACATATGCTCTAATAGACAAAGCTGGAACCAAAACACTCTGTTAGGATCTACAACAGCAGTGAACAAGCAAAGAAACAGGCACAGAATTTGAAAACACAGAGAGGAAGATAAACACGAAACACAGCAACAAGTAAAACAAGAAACAGGAGTACTCTGCATAGAAGTGCCAGTAACTTTTGCTGGAATGATGAGGGAAGTTAGGGAATAGGAAACCCCATCTCTGGGTGCCATATGTTCACTGCAAGGCATTAACACCAGATTCAAAAGCGTTTGTGGACAATGGCAGAGACTGTTCTATAACATACTGAGACGTGACTGGGACACTTCCCTGCATGCACGGGCTCTGCCTGCCACATAAACACGCCACAGAAGTTGTGAAGAAAAAAGGCAGAAACCATTCTGTCCCAGTCAGCAGGGAACAGTGGAGTCTGTGGTTCCACAGCAGCTGTAGCTGAGCCCTGGTACCCCAGAGTTCCCTGCTCCAGCACCCAGCTGGTCCTGCACTGAGTTCAGGGGAGCAAAAAAAAATTGGGCCCTTCTTGCAGGAAGGGAATTTTTTTTTTCCCAATTTAACACAAAGCTCAGTGCCAAGGGCAATGTAAGAGTGAAAACATGATTGCATGGGTGAGACAACAGGGACAGTGATAGCCAGCAGGTAAGATATAAAATATACATAGATATGTGCATATATTATATATATCCAGATATAGAAAAAAGTAACTCAGCATAGGGCACTGCTGTAGCAACTTGTGCAGAATTGCACAGAATCAACTCCAGAACTGCTGGAAGACAGCACCAGGCTCAATGTGGGACATCACAATCTCTTGAGAACACTGCACACCATCAGCAGCCACCCAAGGCAGGTTCCACAACAGGATTTGGAAATAACTGAAAAGCCACAAAGATCCCCACTCTCAGCAGAACTGAAGTGCAGCTTTTGCAAGTCGTGGTGAGGTAAGAGCATGAAATGCATTCGACAGTTGCAGCCATAGAGCTCCAACAAAAAGAAAAGAAACACGAAGATGCTGAAGGTCTTTGAAGCCTTCTTGAAGAACATTGCTTAGAATTCCTCCCTAATTTGAAGCACTGCAACAAGTCCCTCACAGCAGCCACCTCTGAAACAGGAACTGGAACACTGACAGCCAATAACCTCAGGGGTTCCTGTCTTGGAGACTCCACAGAAAGGACAGATGAAAACTGCAGGATAAGAATGACAGAAACTTTAAGTCTGGAAAATCAGAGTCCAACCATTCCCACAACACTGCCATGGTCACCACTAACCCATGCTCCCAAGTGCCACATCCACATGTTTTTTGAACACTTCCAGGGATGGTGACTCCACCACTGCCCTGGGCAGCTGTGCCAGGGCGTGACCACTGTTTTGGGAAGAAATTTTCCTTAATATTTAATCTAAATTTCCCCAGTACAACTCGAGGTTGTTTTCCCTTGTCCTGTCCCTGCTCCCTGGGAGCAGAGCCCGACCCCCCCAGCTGAGCTCTCCTGTCAGGGAGTTGTGCAGAGCCAGAAGATTCCTCCTGAGCCTCCTTTTCTCCAGGCTGAGCCCCCCCAGTTCCCTTAGCTGCTTCTGAGCCAAGTCTCATTAAGTTTGAGCCATTTTAGACAGAAGAATTTGTCCCAATTTAAGCCTTCTGAAGTCGAACACACGTTCTGGGCTTGACAAAAACAGGCACTTAGAATTAAGTCAGTTTTCGAAGTTTTCTAACTTTAGAATGGACAGAAAAAGCCCACTTCTCCCCTTTACCTTCTTTCTCCTAATCCCCTTGATATTGCAAAAGGATCCCAGCACACCTAGCTCGGGCTACAGGTAAGTCTAACAGATTCAGTGCTTGGAAAAGTTAATCTCACCCACCAAGCAAAAGGCAGTTTGGGAGAGTTCTGGACTGCCCAGTACCTCCCTCCCTGATCTGGTCGATGAAGTGCCCCAGCAGCAGAGCTGAGTGGTGTGTAAGGAGCAGAGAAAAGTCTGCAGATAGAGCCCAGCAACAGCACCTCACCATTTCAATCCTGAACTATTCAGAGATAAAAGAACTGCAGCTCGTGAGGAAGCCACAAACAGGCCCTCAGCACAGCGTGGTGGCAGTTCAACATCACCCATCACCTCCTGAGGGGAGCAGAGCTGAAGGGGGAGAAATCCCTAATGCAACATATTTGGGGCAGCCTTTCTGGAGCCCTGATCACATCCACATGGACACAAACCTGCAAAGTCATCTGGAACATTTTTTTTCAACTTCTCCTTTAACATCTGATCTCCAGCCCCAATCTTATAAAGTGAATTTCAATATTTGTGCCTGTGGCCAGGATTTGCTTCCCAGTTTTTGAAACCCCCAAAGAAAGGCTTAAACCCTTGTTCCTCCCTCAGCTTTGCAGCTGACGTATCAAAATCACAGCTGCACATATTGGGCCAAAATTGAGAGACCACTCATACACTTACTCGTGTCACACAGAAGCCTGGAATAGTTCTTAAAGCCAAGATGAGCACATCCAGTGGGCTGCAATACTTCATTTTAAAGGGACTCAGATCCACCTCCTTTCCTTCTCATAAAGAGTAATTCACTTAAGACTTCCCAAGTCTCTCTGAATTTCTAATTAACTGTTCAGCATTAGAAAAAAGTAATTCCTGAATGTTTCTGGAATGTTTGCTGGATCCTCAAATTTAGTATTTATGGCTATTGTTTTCTAGTAAACTTTGAAAAGAAGAATTTAACTTATTGTGCCCAAGTACTCCAAGCTCTTGACACAGACCAGGGAAACCAAAATAATGCTGCAGAAAAAGCGGGAAACATGCTCCTGAAAGATGGCTGGAAGGTTGAGAAAACAAGGTAGTATCTCAAGATCTAAGAACATCTTTAAACAACTTAGCATGTTTTATATCACGTGAAGCCAGCCATGCAAAGCAGGGTCTGCAGAAAGCCAAGGAACAGGGACATGGCAGCAGAAAGATGAGACCAGGGTTTAACCAACTCAATTCACCAAAAAGCTCCACAGACAGCACCACTCTTCATGTGACTCTTGCCCCCCCTTTTTTTTTTTTATTTAGTATCCTGGTATTTCTCAGCATCTTGTCAGCCAACACCTACAAAACCTTTAGAGCAATGTAATGTTTCCCACTTCATCATGCTCTCATTCCTCTCCCCATTAACAGCCAGTTGAGACTCCACATCTTTAATCTACTTGCCCGACTTTTAGGAGAAATCTTAGATCAAAGTCTCTGCACAGCCTGGAAGTTGTGCTGTTAGTCCTCCTTCTAGTTCAAACCCAGATATAGCAAAGGGATTAATCATTATCACCTCCCCAGCACACACAGAAACCCCTACAGCCCTTCCAGGGAGTCCTGCAATATGATTGGAAAACTGTTCTTCAGCTCTTTACTGCTGAATTTACTTATAAGCCCAGTCCTTGTTCTCAGAGTTCAAAAGAAAATGCTTTTTTATTTGAAGTAATTCCTTATAAACATGACAAAACAGGCAAGATCAGGAGTCACCCAATTCAGTATCTTTTTCCTGACAGAAGACTGTGTTTTCCCAGCCATAGTAGCTCACAGCTCCTATACAGGATATGGCATCTCCACATTTAGTACCAAACTGATTTTTCTTCGTAAACTTTTAAGAGTTATAAAAGAAATGTGACTTCAAAGGTACTGCTGTGAGGGTAATGAGGCCCTGGCACAGGGTGCCCAGAGAAGCTGTAGCTGCCCCATCCCTGAAGTGTTCAAGGCCAGGTTGGATGGGGCTTGGAGCAACCTGGTCTAGTGGAAAGTGTCCCCACCCATGGCAGGGGGTAGAGTGAGACGAGCTTTAAGGTCCCTTCCAACCCAAACCATTCTGTGATTGACAAAAAACCTGCAAAATAATTGGAATCTGTAGTTGCTACAAAACTGCAGCAAGGCCAGTGAAAAACCCACCCCACTGCACTGAAATAGCTCTGCACTATAAATAGTGACCACTGCAGCTTTGCTTCTGTGCAGCATCTCCTACACACAGGAAACCATGGCCTGGTGCAAAGGCAGACAGGTTTATCTGGCAAAGAGAGGCCCTGAAGCCCAGGGGCAGTGGGCACAGGGCAGCACAGCAGCAGCACTGGGCTGCAGCTCTCAAGCTCTCTGCTGTCGCAGTGTTCACCGGGATGGGGCTGCAAAGCAGAGAGTCAGTACAGAACCATGGCTTGTCTCGGGGAATTAGCCAGAGTGGGAGCAGGATGCCAACAGGAACGCCAGCAGGCCTAGCAAGGCTGAAGGCCTGGGAGAAAACAACCCAGAACTGTGCCAACATCCTCCTGTAAGTGGGCATAAAGTAATGGAATGGGTGAATGTTACCTATTTGACAGAACTTTAAGTATCTGAGGCACAAAAAGTTCTTTCTGATATTATTTGAGATCAGTTTATCTGTAGGAAGGAGGTAGAGGCATGTGTAGCTGTGGGCTTATGTTACCTCTGCTGCCCCAAACGAGATTTTTATCATACAATTACACTGTGGCATGCTTACTATAGAAATTAGAAATGTACATAATTATATATATAATATAGATATTAGCACATTAAAGGGGATTCAGATTGCTTTTTCAGAGGGAAGAGTGGGTGGAAATCAGATTCTGCTGCACTGCATTCTCCTGGAACAGCACCAGAACCATCCTAGAACAGATCTTACAGATAACACCCGAATTTACAACAAAGTTCACAGTGACCGCCATGGCTCCAACTCATTTCCTCCTCCTCCTCCACCTCATGACTCACACAAGTTATTCTGTCAGGTGAGAGCTATTAATTGCCAATCTCACTACTGGAGAAAGCTGTGTCACCACACAGGTAAAGATATATTTAGTTACCACTAGATAATGCCTGCACTTCTGCCAGTGCAAACAGGCACATGACTGTGCAAAGCACAAGTATGAGCATTTCTTATCAAAGAAAACAACATTTAAAGTATAGAATTAGAGAAAGGCTTTCAGACTGCAAAGCAAGCAATTTCCTTAAAGTGAGAGCTAACATCAACCCCTGCAAGTTTTAGAGGTTCACACTCTTACACTCAAATTTTAATTCAGTGCAAGATCTCTACATTTCAGAAAAAGGATGAATCACATATTTGTTAATTCAACCATAGAGTCAGTAATTAGAACATGTTTAAGGATTTCTGCAGCTCACTGAAGCAAGAGCAGTTTTAGCAGGATTTTCCTGCTGTAATTATCTGGGCTTCAAATCTGAGAAAAACCCTATCTTATCTTAGCTCAGCATGCACATGCCTACACTGAGAGCAGCTGCCCACTAGCTACAGCGGCAGGGTTTCTCAACACTAATAAAATGAAGTTTCAAGTATGATGTAGGCTGAAAATGTATCGTGTTTTCAGCATCAGTCCCATGGCTACCAGGTGACAGAGTATCTCTTGTGAAACCTTCCTCCAGTCATGTTGCAGATTACATCTTCTCTAAGTAGCATTACATGTTACTTTTAAAAATTAAAAGCGCAATGCTTTTTATCTAATGCCTACACAGAATGAGATTCCCAGGTTTTCAGAGCTCAGCATTCCATATGCACAAGGCTTTTCCATGGCTGCTGAGCACTGTGCCCTGCACAGCCTCATCACTGTACATGCCTGGATAAAACAGACACACCATGAGCCAATTCCCACCACAGAGGAAGTGGCCTAAATACGGGTAATCCACCAATGCAGTAAAAACCAGACACAATTTACAGGAGACAGTAGGCCAGGCTTCAATGAAACCAAATTCCTCACAGAAGAGCCAAATCACTGCTAAAAGATCCCACTGAAGGCCAGTTCAGAAACCCACAACCCCAACACAATTAACGTCCAAAGGAAGTCGTGGCACTGCACTTGTGGCACAGAGCATTCTCCCTGATCTGCTGGCAATGCAGGATCTTCGGGGTGAAAACCTGACACTTGCATGGCATCAAACAGCCCTTTGCACATTCCTCTCTGGGCACTGCTAGCCCATTAAAACCTGAATGCTTGCCAACATGGAGTCGTTCTGACTGGAATGAATGTGTCTGTCCCTGGGCCCTACCAAACACATTTGCTTAATCAACCAGTAAGCAGGAAAATATGGTAATCAACAGGACTTCAAATTCTTGACAGTTTGTCTACCCTGGAACATCAAACCACAAGGAAAAACAATTGAGAAACTCACTGAAACACTGGCCACACTTAGCTGTGTTGAATGCCAAGAGGTGTGATTGCCACACATCCTGACTGAGACAACCATCGAGGTGATAAAGCACTAAGACTGTTCTCCCCATCTTTGTAAAATTGGTAACTTCCAGCTCCATGAATTTCAAATCAAATTGACTCAACACAATGGCTGAAAAAACACAGAGTGATCCAGGACAAGAGGAGCCAAAGCAATTCCTGGTCAGCTCTCACAGGCCAGGTTGTTCTGGGACCTTCCATCAACAGCAGCAGCCTGTCACTCTGAATTACAGGTGATATCCCCACCTAGAACAAGTCCAGACAACTGGGACCATGGAGAGGGCTCCTCTTTGTGAGGGGATGCCAGATATGGCAGCATTACCTGAGCACTGAAGCTTCCATGCAGAAGGGAGTTCAGGAATCTCACATACTCCAGCTGAGACTCCTGCCAAGCAGGTGTGCACTAACAAGTAACAGGTTTCAAGGGTTGGCCTGAATTAAATTAGCCTCTGATATTAAATCAGAAGGAATATGAATAAGTTTGAAATCAGATGGGGAGAATTCTCCAGCCCAAATCTCATCTTAGAGTCAGACTTTGGTATCCTGTAATCACATTCAGTATTCAGTCATCATCTTAAAGTTTAACTGTTCCACCTTTGGCATTGCTGTGGGGGGGATTCCTCAGCCATCCAGCTCTACAACAGTGGAGTTATTTGGTTTGTGTTCACTGTGTGCCCAGGCCCTACTCAGTCCATGCAGAAGGTTTCAGACAGAGGCTGTTCACATCTCAATACAAACCTGATTAGCCAAATCCTCTCCTGTTCCATCAGCTTACACAGAAGATGGCAGTGTTCTTATCTGAACCCATAGAATAACTACTTCTGCAAAAGGCTTAGTTTTAGGGAAAACTAAGGTGTTCAACCATGGCCAGTTAACTCAGATTTTTCTCCAGACAGTGTCAGGCAAAATTTGACTTTAGAGAGCTGCAGACAGGGACTCCAGTTCCTTCTGTGGGAGGGCACAGCAACACAAGGGCAACCACTTCTGAGGCTCTTGCTACAGTGGCAGGTTCATCATGCTATGGCACACCCTTCCTGGGCATCTCCTCCCCATCCAGGTTACTGCATCTCTAAGTTACTGGCCCCTGCTAAGTCTAAGAATAGGAGAAAAATAACCCAAACAGCCTTCAGTTTTGAAAGTCTTGCATTGTTTATGGGTAACACAGTTAGTTCCTTTTGCCTCTTGTGACACCAGCATTAGAGTCTTGGAAAAAATATAGCTAACACCTTCCAGAAAAAGCTCCAGCTCAATCTAGTTTCATGTTCTGGGCACTAATAGCTCTTCAAATAGCAATGCCTTAAGGACAAGAACTGACTGAACTATAGCATGGTTATTTTGTTCAGCTACCTTCTTCAGAAAGGAATTCCATCTCTTGGGCTGCTGACTCCATATAGTTAATGAGTGTACATAGTGTTTGGACACTAGCAAAGTTCTTGATTAAAGAAGTTTATTCCAATCAGTTGACATGATTTACATAGCTACTTAAGAGGCAGTAAAATGGCAAAAACTTGCAATTCACTGTTGGATTTAATATTCTTCACCTTCATCTTCTCCATCCATCGAGTCTGTGCCCACTTCTTCATAATCTTTCTCAAGTGCAGCCAAATCTTCCCGAGCCTCCGAGAACTCCCCCTCCTCCATCCCTTCTCCAACATACCAGTGAACAAAGGCACGCTTGGCATACATCAGGTCAAACTTGTGGTCCAGGCGAGCCCAGGCCTCGGCAATGGCCGTGGTATTGCTCAGCATGCAGACTGCCCGCTGGACTTTGGCCAGGTCGCCCCCAGGAACCACTGTGGGGGGCTGGTAATTGATGCCAACCTACAGGAGATGTGGAAGAGACCATGAGTTTCTTTGTGGTGTTCGACAATGACAATAATCAAAGTCAGACAACAGGAGCTGATTAAAATGTGTCACTCACAAAACACCTCTGCACGAGAACCTAAATCTCCACATCTCAGAACACAAACCAGGTGCCTACAGAACAGCTCAATGAGCAAATACACTCCACAAGCCCAGGATAGCGAATGAGAAGTCTAAGAAATCATACTGGAACTGAGACTTGCCTTAAATCCAGTGGGACACCAGTCCACGAACTGGATGGTGCGCTTGGTCTTGATGGCGGCGATGGCGGCGTTGACGTCCTTGGGCACCACGTCCCCGCGGTACAGCATGCAGCACGCCATGTACTTGCCGTGCCGCGGGTCGCACTTCACCATCTGGTTGGAGGGCTCGAAGCAGGCGTTGGTGATCTCAGACACGGAGAGCTGCTCGTGGTAGGCCTTCTCCGCCGAAATAATCGGGGAGTAGGTCACCAGCGGGAAGTGGATACGAGGGTAAGGCACCAGGTTAGTCTGGAATTCAGTAAGATCCACGTTTAAGGCACCGTCGAACCTGAGGGAAGCAGTAATGGAGGATACTATCTGACCAATGAGGCGGTTGAGGTTGGTGTAGGTCGGGCGTTCGATGTCCAGGTTCCTGCGGCAAATGTCATAAATGGCCTCGTTATCCACCATGAAGGCACAGTCGGAGTGCTCCAGGGTGGTGTGGGTGGTCAGGATGGAGTTGTAAGGCTCCACAACAGCTGTCGAGACCTGAGGCGCAGGGTAGATGGCAAATTCCAGCTTGGATTTTTTCCCATAGTCAACAGAGAGGCGCTCCATCAGCAGAGAGGTGAAACCGGATCCAGTGCCTCCCCCAAAGCTGTGGAAAATCAGGAAGCCCTGCAAGCCAGTGCACTGATCTGACTGAAAGAGAAAATACAGGTGGTTCGAGACACTGTGTACATTAAGAATCCCCAATCAAGCTCAAGAAAGACAGCTCTGAATTCTGACACATACCAACTGTTTAAGCTTCAGAAATAGAGAATTTATGCACCAAGAGTCAAGGAGGTGCCCCATGAAAAACAGTATTCTCAGCTGGTTTAAACCCCCTACATATTGGATGGTGACCACTTCCAATTGCTAGCTTAAGACTCCCTAGACTCCCAATTCTCAGCTCAGCCTATTAACAATGAGCAAGAAAAGCAGGAATATTCCAAGACCTACTCACTATCTATCCCTTACACTTACTTGGCATTCTCTATCTGCACAAAAATGGAGCAATCCCCCATCCCAGAGCTACTGTTCTAACCTTGTATGAGAACCAGGTGTGTATCTCTGCTCAGGGAAGGGAGCTGTCACAGGCTATTACAGAGCCAGTCCCTTTCACTCTTCTCAGAAGACAAAACTAGACAGCCCTGTCCTCACAAAGAGGTGCCACACGATGCTCAGCTCAGTTCCCAGGATTAACAGGGACTTCCAACAGCTTGTACAAAGAAATTATGACTGTTTTTCAGGTCAAAGTACAGGCTGCTGCAAACTTATCTTTGCTTTAATTAGAGATTGTGGCAATCAAGTGTTGAGAATAATTCCAGTTGTGATCTGCAAAAGGTGAACTTTTCACTAAGACTCACTTAGCATTCCATATCAAAGCACCAGAGGTATACCCTGGGTTTTGTGCAATGAGAATTCCTACCTTTGTGACACAGATTGGGCAATGGACATGCTTGGCAGCCCTAAATAGGGAACCTGAACCTCCTAACTCACCTTCATAAGTCTGCCACATGATCGAAGTACTCAGGAGGCTGAAACATCCCAACTTACTGAGATTTATTCCTTTTCTACTGTTATTACCCTAAAATTAATCCAGAAATCATAACAGGAAATGCAAACAGTAGTCTAAACCACACAAGCAAGCACTCCTATTTAAACTTCCTTGAAAGAGCCACAGCCAGAGACCAATCCTTCTCCAGCAGGAGCTATGCAAATCATAATTCTCGGTTCTGGCTTTCTGAACATGAAACTGTATGTGAAGTTTTAGGTGCCTCATCAGCATTTTAGGCCACTTGAAAGCCATATCTGACAGGAATAATCCAGCCATTCTCAGCTGGCTAAGAATAAAACCAGATGCAGGCTAAGTCCATAGATTCTCCTACCACAAAGAAATTAAAGCACAGTTTATAGGGCTATGCATTTGATAACCTAACTTCCAAATCCTGTAAAACAGATGTTTCAGAGCCTTCAGTGAAGAGAAGTCTTACCAGCTTCCTGATACGCTCTAGAACGAGATCGATTATCTCTTTTCCAACTGTGTAGTGACCTCGAGCATAGTTATTTGCAGCATCTTCTTTACCAGATATCAGCTGCTCGGGATGAAAGAGCTGCCGGTATGTCCCATTCCTAACTTCATCTGGGGAGAGACAAGACATACATTATATAACATATAAATACTTTAAAGTTAATTTTCTATATAGACCAGCTTTTTCAAACTTCTGAAGGTGTCCAGAATAATGTACTTAAACCCTTAGAAATAAATAGTAACTACCTATCAGTAGGTGACAATACTTCCTACAGCCTAAATGCCAAATAACTAAGAAAAATTAAGTTACTGCTTAGGAAACTTCTGTTTTACACCAAAGTTTAGAATTTTGACCTGTCAGAGCAATTTAAAACTGGACTATAGCAGCAGAACTATTCTTCCAGTTTAAGATAATTTAAGCCCCATTTTGCAGCTCAGCAGCTGAAATCCTGCTTTTTTCCCCTTCACTTCCCAATCCCTCCAGGATGCTGCCTTACTGCTCCTGTGGGCAGGCAGAGCCAACACTGCTTGCATGTCCCTTTCTCTTCACTGTACTTTTTGCCACAGGTAGAGGAGGGTTCAAAAGGAACGGGAGATGCTCTTGGAGAGTTCTGCAATTATCTAAACCCTAAGCTGTAAGCTGCAGCACACACAGCTGTGCTAAAGCAACTGTGCAGATGCACACACAGCATCCCCCAGCAGTTACACATTTGGAGACTGATTTAGAGCCACTAGTTTCCAGAAATATGCACTTACACCCATCAAGCTAAAACTCTGTCCTACCAGAAAGGTACAAAGACACTCAGAAGAGCTTTGTCTCTGGTTTAGCTCAAGCCACTCTTGAGTTGTGTGCTATTGCAGTATTGCATCCTTTAATTTAATTTAGGTGGACAGCAGAGAGCTTTATTAACTACAGCTGAAGTTGCCTGTTTGCATGTATTCATTAATCTGAAACATAACAAGAAAGACAAAGATAAGTAAAGTTTAAGATGTAAAAATATAGTTACTATTCAAACCAGTTTAGGCCGAGCAGCTCCCACTGCAGTCTGCAATCCAATATTCTAAAGTATTTCTAAGACTGCATCAAAAGAAAAACAAATTGGAAAAGTTTAACATCTCAAATACCCATGTGTCTTAGACTTTCTGCACTACCACTGCCCATGACAAGGGACAAATATGGGTAATAAGGGAAAAATATAGAACCAAAATAAAATCGTTTTTTATCCTATGCAGACAGGGGTAGCATGAGCCAGGACAGCCCTCAGGAAGCAACAAAACTTGTAGAGTTCAGAGGATCAGTCACTGGACTACAAAAGTGTGCCTGAAACAAAGGACTTAGTTGAGGGGACAGCTAAACCAAGCTTGCCCCAGACATGTCCTTTCAAGTCTAGCTGGGGAGACTGTTAAAGACACTTGTGCTTAATTCCCAGATGTTCCTGCCCTATTTTGTGATGGAAAGTTTGATGGTATTTTACCACCACATTCACAGAGGTGGTGCACGTCCATCATCCTGCTGCCTTCTGCAAGACCAGCATTGATGTGGAAGGACAGAAACCCCTGGTGCACACATGTGGCAGCTGCAGAGCTGCTGCATGCACAGAGATGGGTTTTTCATAAATTCAGTGCACAGGGACTTGCTGCATGAATGGGGAGGCTCATGTTAGCCCTGCCCAGGAAACTGGAGCAGTAATTTTCACATTAGCCAGGCAGGAGTAACAAAGGGCAGCTATCTCCCACAAAGGCACAGGATGTAACCTGTAAAAAAAAGCCCTAACTTTGAGTATTACCAGTCTTGCCCATCTCCCCACACTACACCTGCATCACTAACAAGCACTGGAACACTCACTACTTTTCAGCATTTGCTCCAAGACTCACCATCTCCTCTGCCCTGTTTTGCCACCTGTTCTCCCTCATCTCACTTCTCAGCCGTTCCTGGTTGCTCAGAGCCACCACCTGGCCAGCAGCAGAGGAGGCAACAGCCACAGGGCTCAAAAAAAGCACAAAGCCAGACCTGCAACAGCTCCTGGGAATATTAGTGTATGGCCAAGGGTGCTTGGGCTCATTTCAAAGTTATAGCCTAGCACTCCCACCCTTGAGCACAACCTTCTACTCCCCTGAGAGGTTCATTCTGCTGTGTTAGCCACAAAAAGGGGTCTGGTGTGTTACACTGAACAGAAGTTACAGGAGAGACAGGGTTTGGGTACAGAGGAGTAGCCTGAGCACACTTACACATTTCCCCAACTCTGTGTTGCAGAAAGATATAAGACAGCAACTGCATGAGCACAGGCAACACAGGCCTCTGCTTTAAGAGCGCCAAATCACTATCTGAGGCAAGACAGCCAAAAACCAGCTCCAGAAGAACTACTTCTGGCACACACTGGTGAGAGGAAAACCAGGATTCCTGACATAAGGGATGAGGGTCTTGTGAAACATTCAGGGTTTTTTCTAGGGGGAGTTCATGTTGAGCTGACAGTGCATCTAATGCCCCAGGATGGAGGACTGGTCAGTGGCTGATGCATGGGATCCCATCTGAACACCAAGAGCCAGTGTCACCAGAGCTTGGAACAGAACTCATTTTCAGGACTGGATTGTTTCTCAAAGATAAGGCAACAGGTAAGTTGAAGTGCATGTTCAGAAGTCCCTGAATTTAGGCCAGCTATGGAGACTCATTTCTGCAAGCACTGTTCAGCTTACACAGATTGCTTTGGGAAACCACAGGAACCATTCCCATGTACAATAAGGAATCTTCCTAATGATACATACTGTGTCTCTTAAAGAGGTTCTGTTGACTGCAGCAGACATTATACCATACAGTTCCAAGGGGCTGTAACTGCTCCTTGCATAGCAGAAGCATGTTCATGAGACCCATTTAACTCCACAGCCTGACAGAAGGCAATACTGAAATTCTTGAACGCTCCATAGTGCACATTTGCCAGTCTCAATGAACATAGCCAAGTATTTTCCATCACTAGGAAGGTGTAGGCAAGCTCTATGCAGTAAAAATTTAAAGCCCCAAAGCATTTTTCAGGACTAGAGGAACGGATCCCTTATCCAAAAACCCGTGCCAGTGTCCTACAGTGCTTTGCAGAGGTCACTGTTACCTATGACGGCAGGCTCCAGGTCCACAAAGACAGCCCTCGGGACGTGCTTCCCCGCGCCCGTCTCGCTGAAGAAGGTGTTGAAGGAGTCGTCGCCCCCGCCGATGGTCTTGTCGCTGGGCATCTGCCCGTCGGGCTGGATGCCGTGCTCCAGGCAGTACAGCTCCCAGCAGGCATTGCCGATCTGCACGCCCGCCTGCCCCACGTGGATGGAGATGCACTCGCGCTGCGGGACAGAAACGCATCACTCAGCACCAACAGCGCGGCCCTTGTTGAGCAAACGCCCAGCACACCCCGCCGGGACTGCCAGCCCGCAGAGCCATTAAACATTGGCCGTGCTGTCCTGGTGTTGGGGCGTTTGGCACTAAACACAGCAGAACACAAAAGGCCCTTTGAGACATCATCAGCTCCACCCAGAAAAACCCTCTTGGACATTATCATTTTTATAAGCTCATGCCTCTTTATTGTTCTTCAATCGGACAGGAAGAGTCTGATCAACTCTTTCAAATTCTTCAGCCAATTCCTGTCTTCATACCAAACACTAAATATTTAGAAAAGCTGATGATCACACCTGTCACCGGCCTAAGTGTCCAGAACAGCATCACCCAGACCCCAGCTCCAGGAGTACAGCCACCAGAGGCAGCAAAATCCTCCCAAGATCCAGGAGCACTTCATTTAATGTACACAAAACCAAAAAAATATTCTCCTGATCCCTTGAGGAAACTTTGCCATTCTGTAGGAAAGGCTTTGCCTAACAAACCCCTTCATATCCCTCCACAAATACAGACCTATCAGGCTTCAAACCACACTGCTGCACACAAAGTACCGAACTTCTTAACACCAGGCAAAACTACCTCATGAAAACCATGTAGAAAATAGTTCATGGCAGCAAAATTATCTGTTCCTACCCGTTTATGGATTACCAAGTTCCCTTTGATGTCCAGCATAGGACTTTGAATGGTAAAAGCCAAACCATAATATAAACATCTCCAAACTCCTGGTCCATCTGTGGCATTTTATAGTCAACATCTAGTTTTGAGTGTCAGTAAAGCACATTCTAGAAGAGCCTACATATACTGCAGTTTAATGTGACTGTTACCCAAAACTATGTTCAGACCCTATGACTGGATGGGACAACTTGGTCCCCTGGAATTCCAGGATAAGCAGGAGTACTTTCAGGCACAAGTACAGGCCAGGCAGAGAAGGGACAGAGAGCAGCCCTGGCAAGAAGGACATGGGGGTGCTGGTGGATGAGAAGCTCAGCGTGCCCCGGCCACGTGCTCTGGCAGCCCAGAACCCCCCCGTGTGCTGGGCCCTGCCCCCAGCTCGGGCAGGAGAGCAGGGGGACATTCTTCCCCTGTGCCTCGCTCAGCTGAGACCCCACCTGCAGAGCTGCCTCCAGTCCTGGGCTTCCAGCACAGGAAGGACATGGAGCTGCTGGAGGGAGTCCAGAGGAGGCCACGGAGCTGCTGCGAGGCCTAGAGCCCCTCTGCTCTGGAAGCAGGCTGGGACAGCTGGGGGTGTCCAGCCTGGAGAAGACAAGGATCCAGGGAGACCTCAGAGCCCCTTCAATGCCTAAAGGGGCTCCAAGAGAGCTGGAGAGGGACTCTGAACAAATGGAAACGGCCATAAGGTGAAGGAGGATACAGTTAGATTAGACGTTAGTATGAAATTCTTCCCTGTGAGTGTGATGAGTCCCTGGCACAGGTTGCCCAGAGAAGCTGTGACTGCCTCATCCCTGGAAGTGTCCCTGGAAGTGTCCCAGTATCCCCCTGGACAGGGCTTGAAGCCACCTGGTCTAGTGGAAGGGATGAAACTGGATGGTCTTTAAGGTACCTTCCAACACAAACCATTCTGTGATTCTATGACCTGGAACTGCCTAGTCCACATCCATTGTCAATGCAGAAAAGCAGGAGCACAGTCCCTTCAAATTCATCGGGAACCCCATGAAATGAAAATCTGTATTTGTACTAAAGAAAAATTCACCTGTTCTCAAGCACAGCACTATATAGCTGAATGGTTTTTAAGCTCACATCCATCCAAGCTATATATTCAGATGTCCAGTCCACATCCTCTCTGCAATCAGCCTTACTCAGAGCTGCTGCCACACTTCTCCTCTCCAAAGCCATTACCCCATCGCTGTCCAGGCGAAAGCATTGAGCTTGTACAGTGCTGCCATGACAGAGAACACACAGCCAACCTGCACAGTGTAAAAAAAGTGACAAAAACCAGCTGCAGTGCCACAGGGGCCAGACCATGGCAATGACTCAGGGAGCATCCCTTCAGGAGAGCAGGACAGCCTGAAACTTTCCTACAGAGAGAGGAGAACAACACAGACCACCACATCAGCCTGGCTCCTCACCTGACTGAGATCCTACCAGTGACCTAAGCCTCACCAGACAAACTCCTGAGCAGCTGGGGAAGGTCACTGAAAGGGTGTGTAAGGACTACACTACACCACAGAGATGGAGGGTGTAAAGAGGAAGGGTATGAGGAGCAGCTGAGGCCATTGGCTTGTTTAGCCAGGAGAAGAGGGGAGATTGGAGCATGGTCTATAGCTCCTCATGAGAGGAAGCAGAGGGCTCTTTGGTGACCAGTGACAGGACCCAAGGGAAGCTGTGTCAGGGGAGCTTTGCCTGGAGATGAGGAAAGCCTCCTTCCCCCAGAGGGCGATCAGACGATGGAACAGGCTCCCCAGGGCAGTGCTCACACTCCAGGGCTGACAGAACTCAACACTCTCAAGCAAAGAGTGGGATTCTTGGGGGTGTCCTGTGCAGGGCCAGGAGCTGGACTCAACGGCCCTTGTGGGTCCCTTCCAACTCTGAAGGTACAATTTGGCAACACAGCCACAGACCAGGTGCTACATTAAACCTTGGCATGTTTACTTTGACAAAATACAAAGTTCAACACATAGGGAGGGCAGTGACTGCCTGCACCAGCACAAACAGCAGGAACTGAGAGGCAGCTCTGCTGCAAGGATCCTGGAAGTTCCCAAAGAAACCAGCCTCAATATCCCACAGGGCTCTCTTATCCTCAGCAGGGCAAACCATGTGCCAGGGAACAAAAGGAGACACATGGCCAGCACAGGAGAAGGCTTCCCTCTGCTCTGCAGGTGGGTCCAGGTCGGATTCTCAGAGGTTGCTGCGAGGCTCATGTTTGTATGAGGAAAAGCCTCCTCAGTGGAACAGTGTGGCCCTGGAACAGGTCACTAGAGAGGTGGGAGGGGATCTCCATCCTTGGAGGTTTTCAACACTTGGAAAGGTCAGCTAGACAAGGTCAGTCACAAAGCCCAGCCTGGTGCTACTGTTAGTCCTGCTTTGAGAATTCTTTCAACTGCTTTCCTACAACTCTACTGGGACTTTTAAGTAGTACATAGCTATTTAATGAAGCACAAATCTTTGTCAGACACTAACAGATTCTCTGCCCATTTTGCGCTGCATGGCCTTTTCACAGAACCAAGAATACTAAAGAACAAGGCTCAGATTTTGCTCCAAAGCATCAGCTCCAAGTTGGAATGACAGGCAAGAGAACTGTCACACTCATTATAGCTTGGGGCCTTCACACGTCACTGATTAGAGCTTAAGAATAAGGATTAAATGTATACAGACAGTGCTGGGAAATGCTGTATTCAAGCCACGACAGAATCCTGTTATTTACTTAACTAACACTAAATGCTTTCCCCACACTTACACACGTTATTTGGAAGCATAGAAAGTTTCAGGCAGAATTTCTCCAGCCCAGCCTGTGTCCTTTCCCTACAGGATGTGCTCCAGCTGAAGGGCACTGACCTGCCCTGCCACCAGCGTTCCAGCAGCTGCAGACTCACTGCTGGGCTGAAGCCCCTCAGCTCCTCCATGGCACTGCTGGATCAGGCTCTAGGTCTGATCTAGGTCTGCACTCCCCAGCACAGTGCTCAAAGTCCAGCTGCACCTGCCCGAGGCTGATGGAAAGCCAAGCTTCCTGAGAATGGCTGTGCCAGCTCAGACCAAACTCATCAGCACACCGTAAGGAGGAACGTTGTTTCCCTGGGGTGAGACTTCAGGAACCTGTATCCTTTGCAGAGACCAGGGGCTGTATTCATACTCTTGATTTATTTGAAAACTGTGACAATAAGCAGCCCCCAAGGAAAGGGTAAGAGCACATCAACATATCCCACCAATACTCTAACTTACAATCATTTTCAGCTCAACAAGTATTTCCCACACATTCACAAGCCTACAGGAGCAGTCTTGCTACATTTGCAAATCCATGTAACCTTCTGACAATCGCTTTCCAGAGATGCAGAAAGCCAACACGCTCACGGGAAAGAGCTGCATACCCATCCCAGACTCCAGTTGTGCTTCCCAGCTCAGCACCTGAACCCTGTCCTGTGGGACATCCCAGCCCCTGTCACGCCTTTCAGGACACCCATCAAGGTTTACCAGGTCATTCTCGCCAGCCAGGCTCACAAAGTCCTTCAGGAACTCTCCCCATCAGCCCAACCCCGGCGCTCCCACCCCCTCGCACCAGGGCCGGCCCCGGGGCAGGGCCGGGGAGCGGCAGCGCGCTCGGGGGTGGGACGGGCTCCCGCCGCCCGCCCGGCGGGC
>VZRO01001741.1:261474-278278 GCA_013397915.1 Daphoenositta chrysoptera | reverse complement strand
CCACCATTTTGGGACCAGACGGCGGGAGCGACAGGGCGCGGGACGAGACAGGGCCGGGGGCAGCGCGACCCAGCGCCCACCACGGCCCGGCGGGGCCGTCCCCCGTGCCCATCCCGTTCCCGCCTCCCCGGGGCAGCGCGCGGAGCGGCGCCAGGCCGCCCGTGCCGCGCCGGGCCCTCGCCCCCCTCACCATGGCTCCGGGGCGCCGGGGCAGACNGCTCGGGAGCGCCGGGACAGACGCGCAACGTGTCTGGGCAGCACCGCAACAGCGGGAGCCGTGCCCGGCCTCACCTTTTATAGCGCGCGGGGCGAGGCGCTCGGCTCCCTGCGCTGTGCTCATTGGCCAAGCGTCCGCCCGCCTGTGCGCCATTGGGTCACAGCAACGTCTGTCACCGTCCTGCACCAACTATTGGTTGATTCGTAACAAGGGGCGGGGAGGGGGCGGGGTTTAGTCTTCCCGCCAACGAAGGCCGGCGTCTCCCTCCTCAGGCTCCGCTTCAGGCCGGGGTCGCTGTGTCCGGGCCGGGGTCGCTGTGTCCGGGCCGGGGTCGCTGTGTCCGGCCCGGGGTCGCTGTGTCCGGGCCTGAGTCGCTGTGTCCGGGCCGGGGTCGCTGTGTCCGGGTCGGGATCGCTGTGTCCGGGCCGGGGTCGCTGTGTCCGGCCCGGGATCGCTGTGTCCGGGCCGGGGTCGCTGTGTCCAGAGCCAGCGGCTGAAGGGGAGGGGGCTCAGCACTCTCCACCCCCCGGGTGTCGGCCAAGGGCTCCGAGCTCGGCCTGGGGAGCCCAGAGCCAGCGGCTGCTGCCCTGGGAAGGAGCCCTGAGAACCGGGGGGCCGCTCGTGGCCTCCCACCCACGGGTGTCCTGGCTGAGAGCTCTCCCTGGCCCGGCTCCGGCACTGAGCCCGGGGAAAGCCACCAGTGAAACGCCCGGGCAAAGCTGGGACCAAGGCATGGGCACCCCGAGAGCCCCAGATCTGCCTGGTGGGCACCCAGAGGCCCCCGTCCTCCAGGCAGGCTGTGGGTGCTGTCTCTGGGCTGAAAGAGTGGGATGTGGACAAACCCCTCTCCGGGGAGGCTGGAGGCAGCTCCACTGCAGTCACCAGGGACACCAAGTGCCACTGGGATGGAGAGGCACACGATGGAAAGGACTCAAAGCTAAAGGGCTAGATCTGGAGAGCCATGTAGATTCTACTGAAATCAGTAGATCTGGTGTTTAAATGCCCCAGTTTAAGTTAGGTATTAGGTGGGAAGCATAAAACCCCAGTGGTATGTCCTAAGGGTTTTATTAACAGAAATATTCCTGAGATTGCCAAACTCACTCCCTGAGTAAAAGCAGCTGCTGTGTGTGGGTCTGATGTTTGATACCTGGAGTTACATCTATCCTTCAGGGGCTCAGCACCAGCAGAGGTTTCAGGAAATTCATTCTTCCTGTGCTGAGCTGAGTTGTTGCAGCAGGAGAGGGATGTGAAACAATTTTAAACAATAACAAAGTAGGTAATTTTTCCTCTTCCTGTGTAGATCTCCCGCCCTGCCAGCAGGCTGGATAAAGGTGGTACTTTTAACGGGAAAGTGGTGGAATTGTGTCAGGCTGGATCTGTAATGGAGGGAAGGGATGAAGTCCCTCACTCTGACCGATCCCAGGGCAGGGAACTGCTGAGGGTGCTGCTCCTGCTGTTATCAACCCCATTGTGATAATTTGAGCCCAAGGCGTGGAATGAAACCTGTGCGGGTGTGCTCTGAAAGAAAAGAAGGGCAAAAGCACTCTGGAAAGCAAGGATCAGAGGATGAAGGAGGAAGGCAGAGATGGAAGAAGGGGGAAACCCCACAAACAACATTGATATAATTGTTTTTTCAAAGAACGATGCCAAGTGCAATGTGTGACTGAAAAGCAGGTGGGCTGTAAGAGAGCACTAAACTGTCTGTGTTTAGGGAATTTGGCCATCCCCACACCAGAGTGGGGAGTGATCACACATATGAGTACCTGTGTGAGCTGGGTGATGGACACCAAGGGAAAATATACAGCTGTGCAATGGTTTTTTTGAAGATAAGTCTTCTCTTTCATGTTTTAATCCTCAGCAAGCCCAAACTCTTTGCTTAGTGCTTTCAAGCTGGTTTATATTTGAAGGATCCAATCAATATTAAACTTCTATAGCCCCCAACCTGTGCTCCAAGACACCTGAAAGAGCTTCTCTTTCTGTTCTTTTCTCTCATTTGTTTTATCCTAATTGCTTGGCCTAACTTCACTGAGGAATGACCTTGGCTGCAGGGTGCCTTTGGCTCTGACCATCTCCTTTGTGAAGTTGTTTGGTAAAGAAGACCAGGATAGTCCTGGGTGTCTGAGACAGGAGGAACTGAAATCATAGAACCATGGAATGGTTTGGGTTGAAAGGGACCTTAAAACTCATCTCATTCCACCCCTGCCAAGGGCAGGGACACCTTTCACTCTCCCAGGTTGCTCCAAGCCCTGTTCAACCTGGCCTTGGGCACTTCCAGGGATGGGGCAGCCACAGCTGCTCTGGGCCCCCTGTGCCAGGGCCTGCCCACCCTCACAAGGAGAATTTCTTCCCAACATCTAGTGTAAATCGCTCCTCTTAGTTTAAAACCATCCCCTGCCTAGCCCTGTCACTCTCTGCCCCTGAAAACCTCTGCAGCTGTAGATGTTTGTGCTCAGATAGGAGGGATCTCACCTGCAGTGATCATGAGCTATTGGAAGATGAAAGAGAAAAATAGTTCCAATATTTTATTTACTTTCATTATTTTTTATTTAAAAAAAAACCAGTTAAATGTTCTTTATTTTTTTCTTTTTATCATCTGTTGTGCTTTTCTCAGTTGGAAACAAAATACCAGCACCACATGGCTAATGGGACCTTTGCAAACCCAGATTTGGGAATACTTTTTCTGTAGGTTAAAAGAGAAAATAGGTCAAATTTGATTTAATTCTTCCACATGTTACTATTGTATTACAAATATTTCAGTGTTCTCTTTTTTTCCTTTTCAAAGCCTCCCATTTTAGACACCAGGTACATCTGTGAGAATTTAATCTGTTCATTCACAGCAATACATTTGGTTCTGTTGTTCCAAATTACGAAGGAAATCTTCAGCTTATGAGCAAAGTTTAACCTAAACTGTACAATGTATGGAAAATAAGTGCCCACACTGATTAAAAAAATAAAAATAATTATTTTTAAACTATTTATAAGGCTTTAAAGATTTGATTTATGCTTTTAAAATGCTCTGACCTGGAGTAACACTCACACTGCTCCAGCTGTCCTTCATCTCTGCCGGTTCCGTTGAGCAGTGGGGCAGAGCCTGGATTGCCAGTGGTACAGAGTCACACACTCGGGGGTTTTATTCTCCTTTAGAAACGTTGCAGCACCACGACATGAGACAGGTCAGACCCCTTGCCAAAGCAGAAAATTTAGATGGTATCACTGTGAGTGCAGTGAGCATTCTCTCCAGCTTAGCTGACAAATAAAAGCAGAGATTAGGCTGGGCTGTGATGTTAAAGGGTGCCCTGGTGCAGCTTCAGCTGAGGTTTTGACTCGGTTAATTCTTGTATTCATCACCTGCTCTGGCCTGGGCACCTGCAGCCTCTGCTGGCACTGCCCCGGCCCCACTCCCCGGGCTGCATTGGGTGTCCCGTGTGGCATCAAGGGCAGGTTCGGGTTGGACATCAGGAAGAATTTTCCTCTCTGAAAGGGTGATTAAACACCAGAAGGGGCTTCCCAGGGAGGTTTGGAGTCCCCATCCCTGGAGGTGTCCGGGGAAGGACTGGACGTGGCACTCAGTGCTCTGGGCTGGTTGACAAGATGGGGGTTGGTCACAGGTTGGGCTCGATGGTCCTCGAGGTCTTTTCCAACCTCAATGATTCTGTGAAAGGGACAGTAAGGCAGCGACACCACACGTTTGGCACTTGGAGCTGAGTGTGCCTCAGTTTCCCTCAGTTTGCCCTCCCAGAGCTGCTGCACTAGCGAGGAGTCCCCCAGTCCTACAGAAGCTGGTGCTGCTGCACGCCCAGAAACCACTTATTGGGGCCTGAAATTCTTTTAATTTAGTCTGACTAAACAGTCATGTCAAACCCAAGGGGCTATGGGGTTTCTTGAACACATTCTCTTTTCCTGCTGGAGACCAGTTCTGCGGGCAGCAGAAGTTTTTCTGTTTCCTCAGGATTTCCCTGTGCCTGGTAATGCTATCATGGCCCCAGGCACAGACTTTGGCTGCAACCCATGTGTTCAGTGAATATGATACCTTCCAAAAATGCTGGACTAGCTGTGTCTCTGTGACACAATCTCTGTGGCTGCACCGTGGGCCTGGGGCTTCTCCAGCAGCTTGGATGAAATTTCTTTGGATGTACAACTCTGCAGCTCTTGCTTTCTCTTCTTTCTCAGAAGAATTTGACAAATAATGTGTGCACATTCACTTCTATCAGTGAATTCCCAAAAATGTGACAGCCTTAACCCTGTGCCTGCCCGCTCTAACTAGCAGGGATGACCTGGGATTTCCACGCACATTTCCCAGCACTCAGATGGACAAGGGCAGCGTGCTGCCTGGATTTCAGCCAGGTACTGACTGAGGTACAGCTCCTCCTCATGCCCCACTCACAGGACACTCATCTGGGTGTGAGGATTGCTGAGGGCAGGTGTATGGTGAGTGAAACCATCAAATCACATCAAATCACCACTCAGGGGACCACGCTTCAGCACGACTCCATTGTTTCAGTGCTCAGGTTCATCTCCTCCTCTCCAAGTGCAAATCCACTCTGTTCCACACATCCGTCCTCAGTCCTGTGTACTCACCTTGCTTTTAGATCTGCCTCCTTCCAGAAGTGTAGGAGAGACACTCCCTTCCAAATGCCTCCTTTATGGAGGCCAGAAAACCCAGCCCAGATGCCTGTCTGGACAATTCCTACTCAGGAACATGGCAGATGGGGAAGGGGGACTGGCAGTGAGTTTGTGAGTTTTCCTGCTCTGGTTTAAGCTGCACCCCATGGCCACCAGCCTTACACCAGCCCATCCCAGGCTGGATCAGGGGGTACCTCAGCAGTGTGGGGGCCCTGCTCCTCAGTGGCAGGTTTTATTCTGTGGCTCTGAAAGACTCTTTCTGTTTCTAATATATTTGATTTTATTAATTATTTTAAATTCTAGATGGTAGGACCTGGAGCTGGTCCTGGACATCTTTTGGGAGCTGGTGAAGGGATGTGTCATGCTCCAACAGCAGGAAGGAGCACACTCCTTCAGCAGCCAGTTCCTTAACATGGATTTCACTTTCTCTTGAGGACTGCCTAACCCAGGTGAGCCGGGACGGATCCTCTGTCCCATGGCAGCAGGACAGGGCCGTGCCAGCTGCAACCTTTATGGCTACCTGTTCATGGCTCCCTGGGCTGTTTGCCATCAAAAATCTTCCTTAGCTACAGACACAGGTACTTTGCTTCCATTCTTTCCTCATCCCTTTTCCCAAAATGAGCACCCAGGTTTCCTCTCGGTCAGGTCAGATGAAATGGTACCAGAAACTGCCATGGCTGAGTGTCAGAGGGAGGGAGGGAGGGTGTGACACGGTTGAACATTCACAAACACAGCCCCTTCCCTCCCTTCCCAGCGCAGGGCGATGGCACTGATTTGGCAGCTCCTGAGGGACAGGTGGGAAGGTGCCTCCCAAGCAGGGACTGATCCCCTGACCTCTGCACAGCTCGGGGCTGTGGCAAACCAGGGCCCAGGTCCGTGCTGATCCCAGGGACAGATCCCAGGGACACCTGTCCCATGCTGCCGTGGGAGCAGATAGTGCTGGGCTGAGTGCTGGTGCTGTTGTGCTGGTTTGGGTTCCCCTTTGCATTAGTCATGTCTTCCTTTGGTGCTGTGGCAGAGGGTGAGAGGTTGGGCTTAGATATCTGTGTTTTAATCCTGAGGTGACTGTATGCATGAGGAAATCACCGAGGACAGAACACATTACACAAGAGGCACCCTGGCTCAGCCTTTCACCACTGAGCTCACTGATGGTGGCCCACAGCAAATACCTTGGGAAGTGTTGAAGAGGTTGTGTGACATCACCACTACCCTGAGATATTCTTCCCCACTTTCAGAGATCCCTGTAATAGAGGATTCCTGAACTACAAGCCTGTATTTTCTAAACTTTCCATCCCATCCTGTGATCTGGTGATGGGTTTTTCCTTGTCTGTTTGCTCCTGCTCCTTTCCCCACAGGTATCTCAATGCTTCGCCAGCATCCAGGAAGGCAACAGAATCTCCTTTTGGGTCTGGGGTCCTGTATGGCTACAGGAACAGGTGGGTTTTGGTGTTGTCAAGGAGTTACTTCCAATTTGTCTTGACAGGGACCATCATGTATTTTTGTTTGGGTTTGATCTTCCTTTGATGCACTGGGTGCAGTTCACTTGATTCAGATTCATCAGATCTGGTCTAACCCTTCTCCTCCAGCTGACAGCCTGACACATCCCAGGGTTGTGGACTTTTACAGGGGCTCCCACTGCAAAGCCCCGACCTTGGCTGTTGCGAAATGCACTGTCAGCTCTGCAGAGGCTGGGGAGGGACAAGGTTCCTGACATCAGAACTGTCAGTAGCCTTTTGGAGAGGTGCAAGGGGAAGAGAAGCAGCGATGTTGTTCTGTTTTTTTTTTCTTGTAGTCTGGGAAGGGTATGGCAGGTAAAGAAAACTGTTGCATAAAGCCGAGCTAGCAAGAATGAGGAAAACCAGTACTTTTTGTGCTGTGTGCTGAGATTTTTGTTGGTTTAGCCCTGACTGTGGTCACGTTCTATCCAGACAGGCTCATCTGGCCATTCAGGTCTGGCTGCCATGGGCCTCATTGTCACTAGTCTGCAACTGCAGGAGCAGCCAGCACCCCATCCTTTCCTGCTGGAATGTACTGATGTAATCTAAATGCACCACAGAAATAATGGAAGACACCCAGAACGGAACACTCTCTTCACTAGACTGGGTTAAAATCAGAAACCACTGCAGCTCTACCCATAGCTCTCTTCCTGCCCCATATCCAGGGAATAGAGAATCACCCTGCAGCAGGATGGGGTCCTCAGCCCATTTCTATTTCCTGGGCAAGCTGAAGATCCACAAGCCCTGCCCAGACAAGGAAGCAAACCCTGGTGTGCCTCAGGGTGGTGTGGGCAGGGCCCTGGGAAGGAGAGGGATGTGCAGGACGAGGTGCTCCGGGCTGCCTGGGATGCACAAGAGAGTAGCAACAGCCCAGTGCACATGGCTGGGCTTTGACTGCAGAGCGGGGTGTTCATCTCCTCACACAGACCTGCACGTTTGTCCTGGTTTCAGCCAGGACAGGGCGAATTTTTGTCACAGCAGCCATGAGGGGCAGAGCCTGGAGCCGTGTGGGTTGGTCCAGGTTGTTATTCTGTACCATGCATTTCGCCACCAGGGTGGGGAGGTGGAAGTGAGGGACTCTCCCGGGGGGAGAATGACATTCCCTTCTGCGGGGGAAAGCGTGGTGTGGTCGAGAAGAGCTGGTGGGTATTGTTGTGGTTTTCCATATACATAATTTCTTTGTTATTAATATTGCTGCTATTATGGTTGTTTCCTTATCTCGTTGTTTCCTGGAAATTGTTCTTTTCTCAACACGATTTGCACCTTTTGTGCTTCCAGTTCTCAATCCCACCCCCAGAGCAGGAAGGTGGAGGGGAAGGGGGGCAGTGAGAGGCATCTGGTTTGGGAGGCTCTTGGTGGAGACACTGAATTAGGGAATATCATTCCTAAACCACAACAACCTTCTACCTCATCACACAGACCTGCACATTTTATCTCAGGTGCTGCATTGCAACAAACAGAGCAACAATTTGGGGAGAATGCTTAATCCACTGACCTCAAACCAAACCTTGACAGGAGGACATGGATTCTCCATGAGGGTTTCGGGAATGTTTCCTGGGTGCCAAGATATATCTTTCATTTACAGCTGAAAACTATTCAACTAGACAGCACTGATTTAATTCCTGTTCTAAACAGTCCTGATCCAGATGGGCTGGGAATCCTTAAATATGGGAATTACAAGTGCAGAAGGCATAGCCAGAGTGGTTTGTACAAGGGCAGGCCTCCAGAACCCTGAACGTGTGCAGTAGGCGTATCTCTAATTATATGATTAAACCTGTTTATACCTGATCCTGCCCCCGCAGGGAGTGTCCAATTAAGTGGCGAGATGTGCCTGAGTTGGCAGTGGAACCCCAAAGGGCGAGGCTCTGTTTTTGTTTTGTGAGGTTCCTTCCGTGACAGTTGGAGCACTTGCAGCAGTGTCTGCACACAGATTAACATTTCATGAGCAAGTTTAATATCAGCATTCTCTCCCTTGATCAACTTGACTTCGTAACCTCACCATGCTATTAGCCTGGCTTCTTGGAGATAATCCTTAAGTAAGAGCCTGGTTTAATGGCCTTAAATACATTCTCTGCTTTTAAATCTTAGATTATTTGTTCATCCAACTGTTTTAATCCTGCTCCTGCAAGCGTGGACTTCACTACCTGCCCTATTTTTTTGTTCTCTGCAAGCCCACATTGCAGGGGCTGCTCCCATCCCAGCTCACTTTAAATACTGCTTCTGCCCAGACTCTTTCAGTGCTGCTTTCCTGCCTTTCCCTGCTGCTCTGCAGTACCAAACCTCCCCCTGCCATTTGCCAAAACTGAAACAGCTGCTCTATCAAGTGCACTTGTTTTTACTTTAGAATTCAAAGCCCTCCTGAGTGACTCACTGATTGGGCTGTGGCCTCTCTGTATTGGGGTGCTGTGTCTGTGCTGGACAGTGCCCCTGTCTCAAATGATGCCAGACTTTGCTACCTGTACTGTCTATATTGGTTAAACTGCTTGGCCCAGGTTCAGTCTGTCACCCAGGAGTAAACTGTCCCTAGCCTACAAATTTTGTCTTCTTCACACTAACTTTTGGGTTAGATACTGAAAACCTGTCTTGACTTGCTACAGGAATTGGCCTCTCTTTTATGGCAACTAATTGGTTTTTTCGGGGAGGTGTTCACCTGGAGAAGAGAAGGCTCTGGGGAGAGCTCAGAGCCCCTTCCAGTGCCTAAAGAGGCTCCAGGAGATCTGGAGAGGGACTTTGGACAAGGACCTGGAGTGACAGGACAAGGGGGAATGGCTTCCCACTGCCAGAGGGCAGGGATAGATGGGAATTCTCAGCTGTGAGGGTGGTGAGGCCCCGGCACAGGGTGCCCAGAGCAGCTGTGGCTGCTCCATCCCTGGAAGTGTTCAAGACCAGGCTGGATGGGGATTGGAGCAACCTGGGATAGTGGAAGGTGTCCCTGCCCATGACAGGGGTGGAAGTGGATGAGATTTGAGGTCCCTTCCAACCCAAACCATTCTGTGATTCTTTTTGTATGGGTAACCAAAATCACTGATTAAGCCAGATCTCTCTTGCTATGCAGTTTCCCCTCCCTGTTGCTCAGGCAGCAGCACCAACCCATTCCTATTCCCAGTGTTTGGACATTCCCATCTGTACCGACTCTGCTGCGTGGCCCTTCTGACCACGAAACCTGTCAGCTGGTGGTGCAGTGAGTGAGTGTGGCCAACAGTTCACATCCTGTAGGGGTTGGGGCTGGGGCAGAGTTACAGCTCTCCACAGCACCTTGTGGTGCTGATTGGGATCTGTGTTGAGCACAGCACTGATCCCACAGGGATGATTTAGCTCCTGCTGAGTCAGGAGCTGTTCTGCCCCTCATCCTGACCCACCAGTGTTGGGCTGGGGGTGTGCAAGAAGCTGGGGGGACACAGCCAGGACAGCTGTCCCCCACTGACCACAGGGATATCCCAAACCATGTGACACCATGCAGCTGGTGATGAGCAATTGCTTTCTTGTATCACTTGTTTTTCTTGGTTTGTATTTTCCTCTCTTTGTTGGTTTTTTCATCCTTACATTTTTAAAGAATTATTTTTCATTATTTAACTGTCTTCATGTCAACCCACCAGTTTTCTCACTTTCACCCTTCCACTTCTCCCCCCGTTGCAGTGTGGGGGAGAAACAAGGGGCTGTGTTGGTGCTTAGCTGCCAGCTGGGGTTAAATCATGACACATGCACAGTCCAGACTCTGCTGGCAGGGCTATGTCCATCTGTGATGGTCAGGCAGCACAGGCTGGGGGACGTGTCTCAGATCTGAGTTGGTTCTTGCTACCTGAAGTGCACATGGGGTGGCTGTACTGAGAATCCAGTGGATTGCTGACCGGTAAAGCAGGTAGAAACAGAAACTCCTCCATGGACTGTCTCAGATTTGAGACTCCCTGGAAATTCATGGTGACACTGATGGATTAGAGCAGGGCACCAGGACAGAGCTGAGCATTCGTGTCCCCATTAGTGCTGAGGAACTGAAGCACTGTAGGCACTGAGCTGGCTGGAGAGCTCCAGATGGACCAGAGACCTGCAGAGGGATGCAGGGACAAGGCAGAGGTGCTTTGCAGGTGCACTGCACTACAACCAGTGCACCCAGTTCCACACTGCCCCGGCCCTGTGGCGCAGCTGCACATGGCAACAACCTCTTTTCACTGACCTCTGTGTCAAGACCAATTTCACACCAGTTTAGCTGGATCAGCAGCACAAACTGTCTGCGAAGGCAGGGAGGGGGTGCCAAGGACTGAGCCAGAGGGTCCCAGTGAACTGCACTTAATGCTGTGCTGCCTGAATATGTGCAGCCCTGGGCACTGTGGCATCGCCTCTCCCAAAATCAGGAGCTGTGTCTCGGGTACCATCCAGCTACACACAAGACATTCCCTTTTGGTGCCAGCATACCGAGTTTCCAGCAGAAATCCCCATATCCTAGCAGGGGCCTTGAGGGAAGGGATGGAACCAGACCCTCCCCGAACAGTGCTGGCATCATGAAGGCCTGTGCAGCGCTGGCACCAGAGCCAGGCTGGGACACCGGTGGCTGCAGCAGGGACTGAGCTGACGAGGGCACAGAGCCCTCAGATTGCTGCTGATGCGTAGCTAGAGCCCTCACACTTCGGTATTCCTTATCGAGGAAGATCCCTCCCTCCCTCTGGAGCCTGAAGCTGCTCCTTTCTCCAAGCATCCTTTCTCTTTGGCAGCTGGGTTCTATCTGCTGAGTCCTGGCCTCTTTTGGTGCCAGCTCCTTGGACCTGCCATGGCCTGGCAGAGAGAACCAAGTCCTCCAAGAGAACATGAAAGCACGAGGCACCAAGTTCTTGAAGCCACGTCCTCATGTTCCACTGCCAGATATTCCAAATGAACCAGCGATTCTGCAACGAGCTGTGGTCTGGATGTTTGCCAAGGAAAGAGCCTGCTGTTCACAGCATTCCAGGCAGCGTGCAGAGCCAGCTGCCTGAGGAGGGGAAGGATACCTGTGCTGACACGGCTCTGCTCATTTTCCCTTGCTCTCAGGGCATCTCTTCCAGCTGGGTTGGAACAATGGCTCAGGGGACTCCCGGCAGCAGGCAGACGGGAGCGCTCTGCCTCTGCACGCACAGCGCTTACAGCAGCTGTCTGCCTTCCCCCGGGGGGCGCAGAGCCCCTGGAAGACACGGAGCACGAAGGGGGAGCAGCAGCCCGGCTGAGCCTACACCCGCTCCGCTGCTTCCCCAGCGCGGAGAGGCGGGGACAAACACCCGCGGGGGAATCCTGCCAGCGCAGCGCTCGCCCCGGGGACGCGCGATCCCATCCACACACAAAGCACCCTGAGAGGCTTGCGAAGGACAGCCCCGCCTGCAGCTCTGCCTGTCCGCCACTCCCGCCGGGGCTGCTGCAAACACACGGCTCTGGCTCTGTGCTTCGGCCCCGATGCGGCTGCACGGCTCAGCACACGCCCCACTGCCCGGCGCTGCTGCATTTCGGGGCTCCAAACCCGCCCGGGGCTGCCCCGTCCAGCTCAGCCCACGCGGCTGAGAACCCGAGGAGGGACGGGCAAGTGCCTGTCTCAGGCAGAAGCTGTATCTGACTAGTTCATGTCCTGGGCCCTCAGGAGATGGCCCTGGGATGCTCAAGGGACAGATCCTCCCTCCAGCTGCTCCCACCCCTGCAGCTCTCCCAGCGCTGGATGTGCAGTACTCCAAAAGCCAAACTGCAGCAAACGCCGGGATGGACTGTGCCATGCTCCATTCAGTTTTAGGATGGATGCAAGAGACACTTTTTTCCAGAGCTGCTTCCCCCTCTCAGAGGATAGAAGTGTTACCTCAGCAACCCAGGAACCTGCTCACTCTTCCCCAGGGATTGCACAAAGGGAGCCAAGCACTTGATTTTCTCTTTGTGTAAGACTGGGTCATTTTCAGGTTCCAGGGCACTCACTCCAAAGCATACTCCTGCGAAAGCTGGCTTCTCTCCCCCATCCAGCCCCACAGGTCAGTATCTCTCATCTGGATTGCTGGGCTGCCATCTCCCCCTTCTCTCTCCTCACTGGCACCAAGGGGCCCAGCTGTGCTCGTACCAAAGCTGCATTGTAGGGACCTGGCTGCCTCACAGCTCAGCACTCAAGTATTTATGCTGAAATGCATAAAAGTGTTGGTTGAAAGAGAACAAAGCTGGCTTTGATAAAAACCCATATGTTCTCTCTGCACTTTTATGGCCAGTTCCACTCATCTGCTGTGGTTTCCTTTTGTGTCCCCAGGCAGCTTCAAAATACTTGGCGTGTTTTTGGCAAAATACTTGATGGTTTAGCGTTTCTTTGATTCTGGAGTTTGGTCTGTATTAACCTGACTCTGTGGGAGGCAGGGATGCTTTCCCTGCACCAGTTGTCCAAGGACCCTGAAGCTATTTCATCTCAATTGTTTCCTTTCCTCCTACTTATGTTCCTACCAGGGAGTGTAATGTCAGATATGTAAAATGACCTTCAGGGAAATTCATAACACATTTCAGAAATCCCTGTTCCCCCAAACACCCCCCTGCTGAACGGCCTGTGCTCACACAGAGGTTTAGGGAACGCAGCCAGGTGAGCTGTGCAGGACAGGGAACACCACAACCACCTCTCCTGGCCAAGCTGGCCCTGCTTTCATCAACCACAGCTCTTCTCTCTTTCTCTGAACTCTGCTGAGCCATTTCCCTCCACACCTGCAGGCAGCAGGTCCCACAGACACACCGTGCAGGTGTTGCAGTGATCCCACTTTCATCCCTCCTGGGCTCCTCCGTGAGGGATGGGAGCTGGATGGGAGAGCCCTAGGACACAGCAGGGAAGCAAACAGCAAAGTTCTCCAAGCTACTGCTTCCAAGTCCACATTGTCATCACTGCTCTGCTGAAGATTCCCTAAGGGGTGAGGAATCAAGGCGAGACCTCAGCTCTTGGCAGGCCCGGGCACCAAGGCCTTTTGCTGAGCTGCAGAGCTGGGGAAAGAGGGAGCCTTGAATTCCAGTCCCTGCTCCATGCACCACTTACCTGAGTCAGTGAAATGTACTTAATTTAGGGAAGGAAGAGTGGGACTGTGACCTCCACACAAGGCACGACTTGTGGCAGTTCCCCAGGACAGCTCAGCTGATCTCACAGCCTGCAGCTGCCAAAAAGGAGGGAAGGCCTTCATCCAGCCATTGCCTCTGGAGCATCTCACAGGCTGCAGCACTCAAACTCCTGAGTGTCAACGCAGCAGCCAAGAAAAGAAGCTTTAGCCTAAGTTATCAACTTGAACATGCAGAGGGCTCAGCAGTTGCTTGAGCGAGAGGTTTGGGACGGAATGGGAGCAGAGGTGAAGAAGCTACATGAGGTGCTGATCTCAGCCAAGCCCGGACCACAGCTCTGGGCTGTGAACCCGTCCCAATACCAGAGCCAGAGTGGAGCAAGGTCTGCTTTTAACCATCCTAAGCACATTTATGGTATATAAACACCTGACCCATACAAACCAGGCATACCTTAAATCCACACTGACAAGCAATTAGACAAAGTTGTTATTACTTGCCCCCCTGCACCTTGGTGGAGGGATTGGCTGGAGCAAGGGACGCAGATTTGTTACTGTTCCTCTTGAGGCACTGCTACATCTCAACCCAGGGTGGTCTAAGGAGTCAAATTTATGCAGACATTAAATAGAAGAATCCATTTTCAAATTAATTTAAAGTGACCTACGTGTGGAAATAAGGGTTTCTACACTGTCTTGGTGTTGATAGAGAAAGATGGGCTGCAAGATGAGCTTCTCCAGGTCCTATGTAAGTGCTTCCCATGCCTGAGGGTTGTCTATCCTTATTTTCTAGGAGTTACTGCAGGCAATTGGAAAACAGTTTTTCAACACGCTGGATAAAAAGCAGTGAAAAGCTTTGTGAGTCTATGTGAATTTTTATTAGCTCTCATTGACACAGGAACGGTGCAGCTTCAGCAGATGCCAAGCCCGGTGATGTGTCCGGTGGAGCGGCAGCTGCTCTTCCCCCAGGCTGGGACATTCCTCCCCCAATGCTCCATTAACAGCACAGTGGAGCTGCCTGAGCTCAAATTCCACGAAGTGATGCTGCCTTTTCCCCATTTCCTGCCCACCCCCCTGAGACGCTCAGTCACCTCTGGGAACACGAGTTAGCCCAGGTGCCAGCTGGGAGCTGGACTGCACAGCGGTCCCTCCACCTGCCCCAGGTCTCTGCCCGTGCCCCCTGCACTGCAGGGGTGTCTCTCATGGCCTCTCCAAGCTGCAGGAACCCAAGAGCCTACCTGAGGCTGAAAGACCCCCAAGATCTCCTGGTACAAAAGCTTCTTCCCAAGAATTCCCATCAGACTGTTCATTTCTTCTCAGCATTTCAAGTCTATGTGATCCTATTTAAGAGTCAGCAGAAAGCACACCTGGATCCATGGAGGATTCACCTCCCCTCTCCCACTGAAGAGCAGCAGGAGCTCACAGCACTGAGGTGGATTTGAGTTGCTGCCATTCTGACGTGAAGGCCTTTGACCCGAGCTCTCCCATCTCTCCAGGGGTGTTCTACTGCCTGGGAAAGCTGCCACCACCCCCCAGCTCCATCCCAGTGCCATCTTCTGCTCAGGAATCCATATGTACCATTTTTTGGAGGTCATTTACTCAGCGTTAGCCAAGCTGATTTCCACAGTCTGTTCTGCACAGTGGCGCCTTCAAAATGAAGCTTGTGCAGCATGGCATATTTTGGCAACGTGGACTATCACTGGGGTATTACAGGTCAGAACACATTTCCTGATAGACAACAATCCAAATGAAAGTGTGAAATTAGTTCTGTGATCCCACCATTTTGCCACGCCTGTGCAGAACCCAAGTGAAGCTCTCTTGTCCTCTGAGGTGCATCTCCTTGATGAACCTGTGCAGTCCCTGGGCTTCGGGCTGAGAGACAGGAAGGGCAGGAGGGAAGAAGCAGTTTCCGTGACAAATGTCCTTCTGACACACAGCAAGGACACAGCACAGGATTTGCCTCCTGCTCCAGAGAGACCCTCAGCCCACAGTTCTGCCCCTCTCCCTCCCCTGACAAATCCTGACTGCCCACAGCAGAGGTTCCTGATGGAGCAGCCCCAGGACAGCCAACACCTCGGCTGTTCCACATTAAGGCAGAGTCTCCAAATCTTACAAGTGCAGGTGCTCTAGCACTGCAGGAAGAAGGGACTTGTTTCTGCTTCTCCTGCTGTCAGGATCACTGGGAGACTCATCTGAGGCTGTGCCTGCCCTGCAGAGTCCTGCCAGCAAAATTGTTTCATTAAAGGGGTGAGGGAAAGGTCCTTCCCACAGCCTTGGGGCAGCACACCTACAACCCACCTGGAGTCTGGTGGCACAAACAAGTCTATCACCCCAGCAGGGTGACAGCTATGCCTTCCCTGCTGGGTTAGTACCCAAGCACTTATGAGCAGAGGACAGGGATATGTCCTGCAGTGAGGAACAGCACCAGGGACCCCAGAGCATCCCTGGAGAGCTGCTCTGTCACTCACACAGGGGTTTGCAATGGAGAGTGAACTGGGCCACGATAACCAGCAGTGATAAATGCAGTGAGAACCACGGCTGCTGCAGCCTCCTTCCATTTTTAATTAGCTTTGTGCCCAGCTCTTAAAAGGCTGAAACCAAAACTGGTCACAATAACCCAGATTACTCTTACCACCAGCTTTTACAGAAAAGAAATTCCTTCCTGACATCACTGTTAAACACACACACATACAGCTGTTCTGACATGCTTCAGCACTGTCTCTCCAGTGATTCAGATCCTTTTCAGGCTGGAATCTCTTCATTCTTGCTGCCTGAAAACTCTATGGTCTGGCACATTTTCTTTATTTGCTGCTCTACCAGCCTGTGCTGTCTGCCCATTCTACCTGTGTTTTGTTTCCAAGTACTCAGTTAATAGAACTACACACGTTAGTTGGAATGCTTTACACTCACTTCAGGTGCCACAGCTCTCACAGAGTACAGCTGTCAGGTGGGATGAGGTTTTGGAGATAATAAATGTTACAGCTTGGGGCAGCGAACATTCCTTCTGAAAATCAACAGAAGATTCAGCCTTAAACCGTGGAACTGCTCTGGCTGCAGGTCAGACAGTTTCAGTCCTGTCCTCCTGCTGCCCCTGCCATTTCCTTGGTGTCACAGGGCCATCAGCCTGAGAGACACCGCAGCCCCTTGGAGCAACAGCAGCCACCAGGGAAGTGGCAGAGCAGCCAGAGCGGGGCAGATCAGGCTACGTGGCAAAACAGTCCGGGCGAGCTGTCCCTGCAGGGTACAGGGGACCCTCCCACCACCAACACTTCCCATGCGGGTGCAGGTGAGGAGCTGGCTGTGCCAGGGCTGCAGTTCCTGACGCCGCTCAGCCCGTGGATGTGGGACGTGGGGTGCCCAGCCGGGCTGCGGGTCAGTCACAGCGGAGGGCAGGCGAGCTGCGGCCAGCCAGGCCAGGGGCACCGGGCCGGGGGCACCGGGCGGGGGCCGGCCGGGCT
>VZRO01001741.1:232277-260915 GCA_013397915.1 Daphoenositta chrysoptera | reverse complement strand
GGGAACCCCGGGAACCGCGGGAAACCCTGCCCTGGCAACCCTGCCCCGAGAACCCCGGAACCTGCCCCGGGAGCCCCAGGAACCCCGGGAACCCGCCTCCGGACCCCTGCCCCGGAACCCCGGGAACCGCGGGAACCCCGGGAACCTGCCCCGAGAACCCTGCCCCGTGAGCGGGCTGAGGCCCTGGCACAGGCTGCCCACACGGGCTGTGGCTGCCCCATCCCTGAAATGTCCAGCGCCAGGCTGGACGGGGCTTGGAGCAGCCTGGGATAGGGGAAGGTCCCTGCCCATGGCCGAGGTTTAATGTCCTTCCCACCCAAACCAGTCTGGGATTTTCTGGTCCCCCGGAGATCCCGGACTGGCAGCAGCTGGCAGTGCGGTCTGTCTGTGGTGGGCCTGCCACAGGGACCGTCAGGGACAGCCACTTCCCAGGCATGGGAGGCTGGAGATGCTTGAATTCATCACAGCGGCTGGAGAAGGAGCTCAGTTGATGCTGGACAAAGGGAAATCGTCTCCCTTCAAAGTCTCCATCAGTGGAGATATTCCAGAACCGTCTGGATGCAATCCTGTGCCACGTGCTCTGGGATGGCCCTGCCCGAGCAGGGAGGTGGGGCCAGATGAGGCACTGGGGTCCCTTCCAACCTGACCCGTCCTGGGATTCTGCGAAGCTGCAGCCCATCTTTGCATGTGGTGATTGCATCGGCATTTGGGACCGCCTGGGCTGCTCCAACACAGCAGCTCTCTTGGCTGCTTGGTACAGAGAGAGCCCCTTTGATGGGGAGGACGGAGTGCACTGAAGGGGCCAAGGGGCTGACACTGGGATGTGTTTTCCAGGAGAGGAAAGCAGAGATCAGCCTGACCCCACGGAGCCTGGGCAAAGCAGGAGGCAGTGCCAGTGCTCACAGGCAGCAGTGCTGGGGACAAGGTCCTGGGGTCCAGATGCCTCTGCTGCTCCTCACTGAGCGTCTCCGAGCCACCGTGGCTGGGTGCTGGTCCGGGCTGCCACTAATGGCCCTCTGTTAGTGTGGAAAAGATGGAAAGAGGCCTTTTGATTGAGCCACTGCTTCTTTAGAGGGTAAGCCAGATCCCAGAAGAGCCCTGATTTGGTGTAAATATGCCCCATCCTCCTCCTGCCTCAGTGTCTCCTGACTGTCTGCTGCCAAGAACTCTCAGGAGAAGCCAGAAATGGGAATTGATATTCGAGGTGCTAAATAAAGGTGTAGGATTTCATCAGCAATGCAGCTGCTCACCTCAGGCTGCAGCCCTGGGCAATCCTGACACGAGCTGGGGTGTGAGTGTAGCTGGGAGACATCTGCCCACTCTCCTGTGACCTGTGCAGGTGTCTCTAAGGCAGGGGCAGCATTTGGGGCGCTGGAGCTCCTGAGCCCTGTCTGGGTGTACGTGGGGAGCCGGAGCAGGGCTTGGGAGGGGGGCAGTGCCCGAGGGAGGTGTGGAGCTCACAGCACCCACTGAGCACAGCCCTGGCCCCGCTGCCCAGAGCCAGGCACAGACCAGCCACAGGGAGGGGACAGGGTCCAGTTCTGTCCCACAGCCAGAGCCACCTGTCCGGGGGCTCAGGGAAGTCACAGAACCCCCAAGCTTGGAGATACTCTGGACTCAAGGGAGCCTGATCCAAACTGGATCTCCTCCAGGCAGGGTTACAGACCACCACATTGCCCTTCCTAACTACAGTTATTCTTGGCTTCTGTGAGTTCTTTCCTGCTCGTTTAGGTGTCAACACCACTTTTAGAAAAACACCCCAGAACATTCCTGGGAGTCCAAATCCATCCCTGCTCCGGGAGCTGATTCCAGCTGCCCCAGAGGCACCCGAGCAGGGACAGTTCCACTTCAGTGGCACTTCTCTCTCTCCAGAGCTTCAGAGCCTCCCCATGGGTCACTCCTGCTCCCAGACCAGCCAGGAAAGCTCTGCTCCTGCCCACGGATTTGCTTTGCAGGAGGGTCAGTGGGGGGAGGCCTTTCCCTCCCAATCTGACTGCAGCATGACATGAAGTGACACGTTTGTGGGGCTTCTGCCTGCTTGTACCAAGTGTGCAAATCCTCATTTTGGTGGTAACACAGCCTGTGAGGAGCGAGATCCCAGCCAGAGGCGGGGAGAGGAAGGTGAACCCTCTGCCTGCCCTGGGGAGGCTCGTGCAGGATGCAAGTCCACAGCTGCCAGTGCTGCTCTCACCTCATCACGTTAAGGTGAGGAGGGGCACAGCCCATAAACCCCGAGTGGCACAGCACCACACTGATGTCTCCAGCTCGAGGCCCAAAGCTGCTGCTGGGCTGGGCTGGTTGGTCAGGGCTGGTGGCTGCAGTGGTGTCTCTCATTCTTACAGTCCTTGTGAACAATTCAAGGGGTAAATAAAAACTCCCTAATAGCATCTTTGGCCTATTCTTAAGTCTTGGGTGGGACCTGTCTCTGTTGAAAATTCACTCTTAACTCTGCCTTTTAGCATTTTCTGCTGGAGAATCAATACCAGCTTCTTCCCAAGCAGGACATTTCGTCCCTTTGTTTTGCTTTCAGCAGGAGCCTGTAAATTTTCTCATCTCCAGCACCAACACGGAGCATTTTGAAGGTTTATATTGTGCGTTACCTCCCTGGAAACACCAGTTCCTCTTCAAACGCTTCAGTACATCCTGTCCTGGAAAGGCAGGGATGGGTCTGCTGGCCACTCTCATGGGGTCACATCCTGCTGTGACCCAGTTCTGATGCTGCTGCCTCAATCTGCCCAACTGCTGAGTTTCTGCCCAGCCACACACACTGGACACATCACTTTCGGAGCTGAATCCCCCTGAGCCCTTTGCAGGAGAGGAGGGATGGTCAGGAAAGGGAGAGGAGCTACTGACAGCTCCGGGGTCAGTATCAGAGCCTGGGAACTCCCCCTGCACTGCCTGTCTCCCTGCAGGTGTCAGAGGGGCACAGGTAGGACAGATCCATGTATGGGACTGGTGTTTCCTTGGGAGTACTGCACTCCCCAAACGGGGCCTGTCCCCTTGTTTGCTGTGATGGAGAGATTTGGGGGACAGGTGTCAGGAGAAGCTATTGAACATCTGGAGTGAGTGGTGAGCTGTTCACGGGGGGAGCCGGTAGTGGGGAGAGGATTTGGAGCCATCAAAGGCTGCTGGGGCAGGATGCTGCAGTTTGCATATGGACAGATGAATTAATGCTGGGCTCCATTCATCCCACATGCCCATGGTGGACAAAGGAACTGTAATTTTTTGCAACTGCAGCTCTACTGCAGCAGTATTAGAATTATGGAATTGCTTAATTTGGAAAAGCCCTCTAAGATCACTGAGTCCAACCATTCCCCCAGCACTGCCATGGTCACCACTAACCCATGTCCCAAGTGCCACATCCACACATTTTTTGAACAGTTCCAGGGACAGTGACTCCCCCACTGCCCTGGGTGGCTGTGCCAGGGCCTGACCACCCCTTCAGGGAAGAAATTTTCCCCAATATCCAAACTGAACCTCCCCTGGTGCAACTTGAAGCCATTTCCTCTTGTCCTGTCCCTGTTCCCTGGGAGCAGAGCCTGAGCCCCTCCAGCTGCCCCCTCCTGTCAGGGAGTTGTGCAGAGCCACAAGGTCCCGCCTGAGCCTCCTTTTCTCCAGGCTGAGCCCCCTCAGCTCCCCCAGTTGCTCATTGTGCTCCAGATCCTTCCCCAGCTCTGTTGCCCTTCTCTGGACATGCTCCAGCCCCTCCACGACCTTCTTCTTGTGAGGGTCCCAAGACTGCCCGCAGGATTGGAGGTGTGACCTCAGCAGTGGCCAGCACAGAGGGACGGTCACCAGTCCTGCTGGTCACACCATGGCTGGTCCAAGCCAGGTGTCACTGGCACTCTTGGCCACCTGGGCACACCTGGGCTCACGTTCAGCCCCTGGTGATTCATTATTTCTGTTGACTGTGATCAGAGTATTTTCCTCCTCTCTGCTGCCATGCTCTTCTCCAACAGACCTTGCAACTAATTCCCTCCTTAGGGAGTGCTCCAGGCCTGGCTGGTCTCTGTGCCACAGATCTCACAGCTGGAGCAGCTGTTTTTCTCTACCGGGCTGAAGCTGCAGGGCGGAGACACCTGAGGGTGGCTAACACAGGGCTTGCACAAACCCTTCACACAGCAGTTGGACAAACGTCTGGAAGGTAGACAACAGAAGCTAAACTCCCGCTGGCTCAGGAAATATTTTATTCTTTATACTTTCATTAAAAAATAAACATAGGAAACAAAACCACAGAACACTTGTGTGATAGAAACAAACGCAGAAGGTCAGAGCATTGGCTGAAAGTGCATAATTAGGTCATGCTACCATGTCCCTGATCCCACCCTGTCCCCAAGCAAGGAGTCAGCAGGAAGCTCAACGAACAGCACTACAGGGAGCCCAGGCACTGTGGGGCCAAGCTGATGGCAAAGGGGAGCCCGAGCTCCCAGGAACGCAGCGAGGCAGGACATGCTGAGCAGGGAGTGCTCCGTGAGCTGGTGTGAGCCACGGACGGAGCCTCGCCTGGGCTCTGGGGCAGGCCAGGGATAGCAAGTGTCACAGGATGTGGAGTTATGAGACAGGGGAATAACAGCTGAGAACAAAGGGCGAAACGGAATCCTGGATGTCACTCTGGAACAGCCCTGGAAGCAGAGAAGTCCTAGATAAATGGAAAACCAACACAATGAACTTGAGTGAAAGGCTGCCTTGGGTGCGCCAGACTCGGGTCTGGGGACAAACCCCAGTGACTCACCAGCAGGACCTCGGTGGGCAGCAGCCACCGTGTCCCTGCTCTCCTGGCCTCAGCTCAGGTGACCTCCTCACAGGGTGGGGCACAGGCACGGCCGCAGCACGGCCAAGCTCCCAGTGCCACACATCGTTTGCAGCTGGAGCTGTCAAGCTTTTTGAGGTCACCCCATGTGATGAACCTTGCTGAGCACCTGATCAAGAGCACAAACGCTGCAGACGCTTCTGTGGCGGGCAATGAGCTCCTCCCCTGCCCTCTGCCCCTGTGGCCTCAGGCTCTGCCTCTCAGTAGTTGACAGCTTTAACCTGCGACTCCTTTTGTGTGCAGCCCTGCGAGGGCCCTGCAGAGGCAGTGGCAGTGCAGGCCCCCCTCACACACTCACCCAACCTGGCTCTGCGCCCACGCGCGCTTGAGGAGCACGTCTGAACATTCAGTATGTACACGATGATTTGAAGCTGGAACATAAGAGCAGCTGGATCCACCCTCACGCATCCACAGAGCCGAGAGCGACCCGAGGACCCGCGGGGTCCTGCGGTGGCTGAAGAGGTGACCCAGTGGTATGTACATGTCCTTGGGAGGGGTCACCAGGCTGGCTGAGACCAGGCTGGGGCAACTCTGCTCTGCCCACAGACTGAGCCACAGGAACAGCAGAGAGTGCAGCTTCTCCTGACCCTTCCTCCAGCTTCCCACAGAGCCCCTGATTTCAAATGACTGCTGAGATCACGTAGTTATGCACATGCTCTAGTCACAAGCAGCACAGAAAGCTGCTGTTCTGGTGCCTATTCCCACAGCATCCACAACTCTCAAGAACAGTCACTGCAAATCATTTGGGACTCTTCCTCCAGCCGAGACTTTTGAGAATGTTTTTCTTTGTGAACTCTCCTGATCACTTCTCCCGAAGGACGCAGACTCCCGCGTCGCAGCGCTGCATCCCCAGGGAGGTGACCACTTCCCAGCTGTCAATGATGGGATCGTAGCACTCGATGCTGCTCAGCAGTGAGTTGCCATCGTATCTGCCAGGACAGAAAGTTTCAAGTGAAGGACAGTGCTGGAGGAAGAGGCTAAGGCATTCACAGCTCTTCCTGGGAGGCTGGGCAGCTGCATACTGCAGGAATAGTGTACATTATAACCCCTGCATCAGGCTGCCATTGCTGTCTGCTGCCCCTCTCCTGCCTGCCTGGGCCCTGGACCTTTGTGCTGCCTGTTTCGGCTGGGCACGGTGACCCTGTGGGTGTCTCCTCTCATAGAGAAGAGGCACTGTAGAAGGGGCAGCAGCTATGTCCCCTCATGTGGTAAAGCCTTATGAAACGAAAGCCTTGTTGCCTTTGTAAAATCATGGCTCAGGCCTGTTACTTCGGTTAAGCAGAGAAGGACTGTGAGAAAGAGACACAGCTGAATTAGGGTAGAAGAACATGCTGTGTGACCATTGCGTGCTCACATCGTGGTGTATGGCAGTTGGCTGAACTGTGTTTGTTACACTTTAAACCTGTGTAAACAGATAACCAGCTAACTGCTTGAAAAGGCCAGGTTTTTGCAATACGGTGCAATACACATCTTTGGGTGCCAGTCCTTTGTGCCCACCACCACCCCCCGGTCGCTCGCTCAGCACCCGGAGCTGCAGGCCCCTGGCCTCACCCGGCGATGGCGTAGAGCCGGCCCCGCAGCACCGTGGCCCCCACGTAGCAGCGCGGCGTGGTCATGCTGGTCACCGTGGTCCACGAGTCGGTGCGGATGTTGTAGGCTTCCACCGAGGAGAGGTGCGCCGTGCCGTCGAACCCGCCCACCACGTAGATGTGGTCATTGAGCAGAGCCACGCCAGCCCCTGCGGGGACAGGGTGGCACAGCGCCGCCGGTGACACCGGCAGCACCGGCCTCGCTGTTACAGGGCTGAACAGGCCGATTCCTCCCCCTTCACAGGACAGTTTTTATGCTCATATCTCCCCCAAAAGAGCTGATAACCGTGTCTTCTGTTGTTGTTGTCTCCAATGTGATACATGAAAACACGCCACTCCACTAAACACTGCTGACTCTGTGCCATGGGGGGCCTAGGCAGCACAGCAGCACAGGAGGTTTACTGGGGCTGCCACCTGACCACAGGTGTGTGAGAAGAGCAGCACCAGGCCCGCTCTGCTGGGACTGTCAGCACAGGGACAGGTTCCTCAGGTGTCTCTGACTCCCTGGTGTCACCCAGCTCCTGGCTGTAGCCTGGGGAGTAGCTGCACGCTGCTCCATGCAAAGCTGGAGGAGGGATTTCCCTGACATTACTCCTCTGGAAGACAGGGAAATGAAAACTGCTTTCTACACTGTCGCAGGGCAGAGGTGGCTGCAGCAGCTGCCTGAACAGCTGTTCTCACAGTGCAGGCAGACAATAATATGCTGGTTCAACCGGGGATTTATGAAACCAGCAGCAAATAACCCCCTGCCAGCCTTGGCTCCTCCTTGGCAGCCCCCTCAGGTACAGCACTGGAGGACACTGTGGCATTACCATGCACTCGGTGGCCTCAGGGGCTCCTGCACCTGGGAACACACTCAGCCCTGTCAGGCTGTCACCACCAACATGGAACTACTGCACTAATGAATATCCTGAAGGAAATGAGACAGCTACCCTGCAGTTCTGGGGCATGGATCTGTATCTTTACAAACAGGGTATAAGAGACTCTCTGTTCCACTAAAGGCATCCTCGCTTTCCCTGTCTGTCCTTGCTGAGAGCACCCAAACAGCTGGGAATGGCCAGGCTGGCCCAGTGGGCTCTCCAGGAGCTTTGGCTGATAGACCAAACCAAGGCCTAATCAGGGAAATTGGGTCCAGCAATGCAATATGGCCAAGGTCTCTGAGGGCCAGCCTCCCTCCAGAATCTGTCCTAGGAGGTGAAAAGAAACAAGGAGGAAATGATCTCTGTGAATAACTCCAAGATTACTTTAAGTCCTGGTCTTGGAATTCAAAGACCCCCATGTGGATAAGTCTTTGAGGGTTTTTTGGGGGCCAGAGAAGTCCTACAGGCTCCAAGGTCACCAGGACAGACTTAACTGACACCAGGATGAAGGCTGCAAGTACCTAACCTTTGAGTAGTTAGGGGTGTTAGTACCAGAGTGGCGGCACAAAAAACTGGGCAAATAAAGGCCCTTGGGCATACCCACATTTCAGATCTTGGTGCTCCAGGTCAGTGCCAAGGAAGGAACCAGCTGAGCCAGTGCTGGCTCAGGAGCCTCACCACGTTCCTGCTCACTTGTGGCCCCAAGGAGCTCATGCTGCAGCCAAGGCACTGCTACCAAAGCCTCCAGCTCCCGTGGGGAGCACAGACCTGGGAAATGCCTATTGTAGAAGGCTTTTCCCTTGAACTCTGCTTTTGGTCTTGTTCAAAGTCAATCTTCTCTGGTGCCCAAAGCAGACCCCTTGGGGAAAGCCATCTGATACTCAAGCTTCCTAGAGATTTGTGGATTGGTCTCACATGGTGCCTCTGACCTAGAAAAACTTGCAGATTTTATCCTGTCTTTTATATGTAAGGTCTTCCTGGATGTGGAAAGTGCCCAACTCCTAAATCAAATCCATTCTTGGCAGATAAACCCACACTTAACAGGAATATCCCTGTCACAGGAATAAATATTTAAAGATTGGGCTTTTGGTGAATGCCACTGCAGGCACAAGAAAGCTGAAATGTTTTTGGAACAGAGCCCAGTTTTATTGAGTACCTAGTACTTGTCCCTAACCAGAAACACTGCACAGGGATCACATGGAGCAGTGCTGCCCAGGCTGACTGTGAGGGGCAATTATTGAAAGAAGCAGAGAAAAAGCAACTTCAGAAGGGATTTGGAAGAGGGTCTGAGCACATAACTGTAAGCCCTGGGAGCCACACAGGTGTGGAGGCACTGAGCAACCTGCCCATGCACACACAGGCAGGGCCAGGGCAGCTCACCAGCACGGCCTGGAGGGCAGGGCAGGAGGCCTGAGGCACTCAGCAAGAGCAGGAGGTCAACCCACCTGGGCACACAGGAGCTACAGGAGCCCCATGGCAACTCATCTGAGAAATGAAGGAGAGCTTAAACAGAGAGATACTCCAAAAGGAGGGTTTAAACTGTATTCTCGTCCTAGATACAACTGCCAACCTAAAGCTTGGATAGAACTCCAGACAGAGAGACAAGTGAAGAGTTGGTGGGGGATAATTATTTTGTGACTGCACCATTTGTGTAACCCCTCTGCAGGGTGGCACTGCTCTGGCAGTGCTGCTCTCTGCACTCCTGCTGCCCCAGAGCAGGGCTCAGGTGAAGGAGCAGCCTGGCAGGGCACACCTGCCTTCACCATGTCCCATGCAGCTGACAAGCATTGACCCAGTACTATGGTCAGTTTGTGCCTTGTGGGCTCTTTTCCATGCCAAGCACTGTTCCTAGTTTTGGAAGTCCCAGAGCATTTCCTCTCCCTCCCTGTAACCTATAACCCTGCCACTACATTCCTCTAGACACACCTTGGCATGGGAGGGAGACAGCAGGGATGTGAAAATTAATACTTCTCTTTGGAATTCAAGCCAGTGTGCTGTAAAATCATCCCTTCTCAAAGTCAAACCACCCATTGGGGCCAGAGCATCCTCCAGGGCAGCAGAACACACCAACAGTGACTGCTGCCTCAGTGCAGCAGGAAACACACTGACTTCTGACACCGTGGGCTCTCACCTGAGCGCTTGGTGGCCATTGGAGTGACATTTGTCCAGTGTCCAGTGTGGGGGTCGTACCTCTCCACAGAATTCAGGATGTTCAGCCCATCGTAGCCTCCTGAAACAAAACACAGGAGCAAACCGTGGGGCTGACTCAGGGAGAATGTTTTCTGTGCAGAGGGCAGTAACACGCCTGGCATGGATCTGTGCCCCGGGCACAGCGTGGCACTGCCATCAGCACAGCCCACCCTGGCAGCACAGAGGATCCTGCAGCCAGCCCAGAGCCAGCTCGGCCCCCACACTGCACTGGGCCACATGGGAGAGCATCACCTCCCCAAACCAGCAAACCAGGCCAGCCCCACGGAGCTGCCTCTGAGCACACTGAGGCCACTGCTGGTGCAGCCCTGCAGATGTGCAGCTCCCAGGTCTGTGCTCAGGTCTGAGCAATGTAGGCTGGGGATCTCTCAAGAGCTGTTTCACAAACAGATACAAAAAAATCTCTGTGCAGCCCCAGCAAAGGAGCAGTGTGCTGCCATCCACGCTGGGGGACAGCATGAGGAAGAGGAACCAGGTTGGTTTATGGCCAGGTTCAAGGCCAGGTTGGGCACGGTTTGGAGCAACCTGCACTACTGGAAGGTGTCTCTGCCCAGGGCAGGGGGTAGAATGAGATTAAGGTCCATTCCAACCCAAACCATTCAGAGGTTCTGTGAAACCAGTGCCTAAGATCTGTGACACCCCAGGAACAGGACTGCAACAGATGTGTGTGCAATGCTGGGCCTGCCTTTTCTGGAGCCCAGAAGGTGACCCACAGAATAAGCTTCAGAGTCCTTTGTCCTCTGGAAATCTCACTGTATTCACAGCTAGTGTGGTGCTCTAAAACTGAAATGAGTGCTACAGGAAGAAGCTGGAGAACAGACAGCTCAGGATACATTTCTGGAGCACTACAGCCATCATTGCTTTGTGTGGTGCAGGTGCACCCTCTGTCCCACAGCTACCTGCTTCATCTCTGGGCATTTACATACTGCCCAGGCCACACAAAGCCTCGTCTGGCACTGCTTATCCTCCACACCTCAGCCACCCCTCAAATGCAGCGTGTGTAAATTGTGTGTAATCTGCAGCCTGCAGCATTTCCTGCAGGGATATGCAGCTGCAGTCCAAGCCACGGTGATGGGAACAGCGAGGTCAGGCAGCACTCACTGACACAGCTGGGAGTGCCCAGCGAGGTTAAACCGCTTCTAACATGGACGTGCCAGGTTGGTGCTGCTCGGGCAGCACCTGAATGGTCACTTGGGTCAAAAGGCAGGCTTTGCACAACTCGCAGAGGTGCTGAGGTACCCACCGAGGCAGTAGATCACTCCGTTGGCGACCACGAGCCCCGCTCCCTCCCGTGCTGTCTGCATGTCTCCCAGCATACTCCACTGGTCGATGTTGGGGTCGTAGCGCTCCATGCTGGTGTGACGGCGGCTTCCATCGAACCCCCCCGAGACGTAGATCATGTCTGCAACGACAGAGGTGGCACCCAGCGAGTCAGCCACGCACACGGAGCACGAGGGCCCTCGCACACGGAGCAAAGCTGCTACACGGACTGCAAACCACAGAAAACAGACCTTGGCACGCTGGGGGCCAAGATGAACCCAGGCTCCTCAGCCTGGCTCACAGGCCCAACAAACAAACACAAGTCCCATCTGGGCCTTAAATCTGCTTCCCACCATGCTGATGGATGAAAGAGAACATGCACATCCAGCTATTTTTTTCACGCTGCAGAATCACCGAAACACTGCCATGCCCAAACCCAAACCCTGCCTGTGATGAGCCTCATGTCAGGACTTCCCCCAAGTCCTCCCTCCTTCCCTGCACATGTTCCAGTCTCTCCAGCACCGGATGGTCATAGCTGTACTTGGTGTCCTGCGCTCAGTGCTGCCCAACACTGTCACGACCCTCAGAGCTTCTCTCTCACAGAGCCCCTTTCCCCAGTTCACAGATATGTGCTGCAGGAATGCAGCGGAGGCAGAGCTCCTCTCAGGATACGTGGGCAAGTTTTCCATTTCTGCATCCCAGTGATGAGAAGGCAGAATCTCAGGCTCCCCTCCTCCCCCCAGAGCCAGCCCACTCTTCACATACCAGCTCAGGGCATCTCAGGGCAGAGCTGAACAGGCTGTTCTGCCCTGGCAGTGACCAGGACGTACCTCCAAGGGTTGTGGCTCCCGCCAGCCCTCGCCGCACGTTCATGGGAGCCACGGAGTACCAGATGCCATCCTCATCCGAGGTGTAGTCCAGGCACTCCACGGAGCTGAGGCGGGAGCGCCCGTCGTAGCCCCCGATGACGTAGATGCGGTCGTGGAGGGACACCGTGGCCACGTAGCGCCGCTTCCGGGTGATGCTCTGAGACACCAAAGCACCACGAAGGTCAAAGGGGGGAAACAACGCTGGGCACGGAGACCAAACACTGCTCCTCCCCCCTCTGCTGCTGCTCCTTTGGGAAATGGCCCACTGTCCCAGAGCAGGCAGCACTGCGGATTTAAAGGACACAGCCTGAGTGACTGTGTCTGCCTCCCCCTGCCGTGCTCTCTTCTCAGGACTGTGTCTCTCTGCACTCAAATATTTCGCACTAAATGTAATTTATCCTGTGCTGCTTCATCATCTTTGATGCATTTGGTATGTTTTGTTAGCCTCCCACTGGCTCCTGCAGACACTGGTAATGGGAAAAAGTGGGGACTCTGAATATTTGATGAAGCTTTTAGCCTCCAAAAAAGATCAGAATTTTGGAACACCAGGTAATACTGAGTCTGCCCTGACTGGTGATATTAAAGAAGAGGCAGTTCTCCACCATCTCAAACAAATAAAGGCGATTTTAATTTGGGTAGAAATACTCCCCAGTGCAGGAATTCTCTCTTCCCGTTATGCTCCAAAACACTGCAAACAGCGGGATCATGCAGCAGTCTGAAGACTGCACTGATTACACTGTTCCTATTGACATTCCAATTATCATCACTAACCTTAAAGCTTAACACCCCTTCACTAAGAAATATGATAGTTCTCACTCCCACAGCCAAAATGTGGGTCTCTGCAGGCTCAGCTGATCAGGTCTATGACAACAACCCCCTCTCCCTCAGTCACTCTGCAAACTGAAGTGGTTTCAGCATTCACCATGTAAATATCTGAAGAACTTCTGTCAGAAATCCTCAGCAGATTGCACAGGACAGCCCAAGGAGGCTGTTATCCAGCTGGTGCTGCAGGATCAGTGTTTGCTCACAGCCTGGTCAGCCCAGAGGTGGTCAGAACCAGTCCCTTACCGGCAGGAAACTCCACTCCTGGGTCTTGGGGTCGTATTTCTCCACCACATCAATGGGGGACTGCTGGCTGCCGAAGCCGCCGATCACGAGCAGCACTTCATTAGCTCCTGAGGCACAGAGGGACAGCAAAGCCAAGTCAATCCCTTCACAACCAAAGGGTCACCTCAGGAGAACAACCTGAAGAAACTCTGAGCCTTCCCTGGCGCAAAGCTGCTTCTAAATCCCTGTTTTCATCTCAGCTCTGGAGAAGGGACCTAACCTGGCTCAGGCACTCACACTCCCTCTGTGCTCAGCAAGGAAGAGAAGGGAGAAACTCTCCAGAGCATGTGGCAGACGACTGACAGAGCTGTTAGGAGCTGGCTGCTGGAGGGCTGTTTCTCCTAACATCAGAGGCACTTTGAGAAAACAAACTGCCTCAGACAGGTGCTGAAGTTTGCTCCTTTGTATCTCCTTTTGTATTCTTTCCACTGTTTTTCCCAAACCTCTCACCACCCCATAGAATCTGGAGGAGAATGGCTGATTTCACTGCAGCCTCCTCACAACACAAGGTCTCCTCTTGGCTGCAAGTGACATCCAGACCTGATTTAGCAGACTTTGTTCACCACGTAAGTGAGAAACAAGGCAGACTGTCTGAAGCTTGAAAAACTAATTAAATATTATCCCAGGAATTGTCTCTTAAATCTTGTGTATTTTATTTCAAAATTGCCTTCCCTCTACTTTCTCTTCTCTGAATTTTTCTTATTTCCTCCATGACTGTTAATAACAGCTGTGACCTGGAGAATTGTAACTTCCCCTGTAATCATTGCCTGGAAGCAGGCTTCTGTCTCAGGTTTAGAACAGCTCAGCATCCCCTGGACTCCTTGGGCCCTTTCTAGAACAGGGAGTTTATCACTAGAATTTAGGACTGTCCAGCTTTTCATTGCAGAAGGACTGAACACCAAGCAACAAACATTTAACAAGACCTTGTCTTCCACAAAGCAGAAAAGCTGCCACCTCAGATGAAGAATTATATAAAAAATAACTGGGAAGGATTCACAAGAGCTCCAACACCTTGGAAAGCCTCCTTTCCAGTAAGACAGCTAAAAGTGCAATCACTTCAGCTCCTCGTATGCAAAGTTAATACACGATTTGATCACAGTTTATAAGTGACACATTGCTGATATCAGATGGTGTGGAATCAACTAAAAGAGCTAGGGCTGAATCCAGAGAATGAACCCCAGCAGTAATGTGCAGTTTTAAGCCGTACAATTAGACAATAAAAGAGTTTTTTAATGTCTTTTTTATCAGGTGAAGTATTTAAACTAAGAATAAAATGAAATATATTTTTCTAAAATCGCAGAATCACAAAATGGTTTGGGTTGGAAGGGACTTTAAAGCTCATGTCATTCCACACCCTGCCATGTTCAGAGACAGCTTCCACTATCCCAGGTTGCTCCAAACCTCATCCAACCTGGCCTTGGACACTTCCAGGGATGGGGTAGACACAGCTGCCCTGGGAACCCTGTGCCAGGGCCTCACCACCCTCACAGGAGAGAATTTCTTCCCTAAATTTCCCATGTGAAACCATTCCCTATTGTCCCATTGCTACAGTTTGTGATGATGAGTCCCTCTCTGGCTTCATTGTAGTCCCTTCAGATATGAAAGGCTGATGCCAGTGACAGGCTGAGCTGAAGTGCAGGTCTTTGAAACTGGCACAGGAATTCCCACAAGATGTGCTGAGGTCTGGACTATGCAGGAGCAGCATAACAACATTCCCTTCAGGCCAGAAAAGTTTGATCAGTGTATCTCTGACAAACCTAATCTGCCCTCCACCTTTTGTGGTTAAACTGCTTTCTGTCCCCTAAAACAGGCCATGAGGGGATTCTGGGGTCTCTCTCCACCACACCTGCAGCAGCACTGGAGAACACATAGGGAGGATTCCTTGCAGGGACAGTGGTCCATGCTGGCACTGATGGCAGTGCCCTGGGGGTGCACCAGGATACAGGCACAGCACAGACAGTCTGACAGAAGAAGCCAGTAAAATACTTTTCCTTCTACTGTAGGTCATTCCTACATTTATGTTGCTCTAGAGTGCTCACAGCCCTAAGAGAAGCCTTTTCCCAACAATTCAGTGACCGTGCTTGGTAGGAGTTACTGAAATCATTGTTTATTTACAAGGCTAGGGAGAAAAAAAAGCACCTCTGAAGGGGAAGAGGGACATCTCCATCTCCCTCCTTGCACCTTCCCCTGTTCAACTGGCTATGGAAACTTGCTGTCACTGTAAAGCAGCTCTATTTTGGACTCTGATACCTGCCTCTTCAGACAGGAAGAAACTCTTCCCACAGTTCTTGGACAGCTGCATGCTGGGACAAATGTATCTGCAGGCACCAGCAACTCAGGAAACTGGTTTTAAGGCCACAGCAGGGGCCTGGGATTAAAAGCAATCAACTGGTCCCCACACTGGCACTAAGCAATCGTGCTCTGTAAAAGAGGCACTCTGTCCTTTGCTCCAGTCCCCTCTCTGTCCCACTGGGGACCATGGGATGACAAGTTACTGCTGTGAAGAACATCAACACAATTACAAGGCACTAGACAAGGCATCTGACACACCACCTGCCAGTGCCCCAGCCCCTCTCAGTGTCCTTTGCCCTGCTGCTCACCCAGACGTGCCCGTGTCCTGGGTCCTTGCATCTGGCTCCGGAGCTCGGGCCGAAGGTGGAATTTCTTGGCTTCGTCTACGAGGTCTCTGCACTGCAGGCTGCAGCGTATAAAAGGCTGGGGAGAAACATGAGTCACTGGTACATGCAGTGTATTTTAAGAAACCTCAGAAGAACTGTCCTAAAGCCAACTCTCATCAGCTCAGACAGCATGTAAAGGACTTGTGTGCAGGCTGCAGTGTCCTGGTGGAGACATGGCATGCAGAGAAATGCAAAGGGAACTGAAGACCAGATTGCAGCTGAGAAGATACAGCTCCATTCTCACAGTCTGGCACTGAAGGTTCCTTAAGGAAAATGGCTGCATTGGAACACTAAGGAAAAGCCACTTCTACTCCATTTAAGCCAGCAGAAGTATGACTAGGAAGTGGAACTGGCAGTGAAACCACACTTGATTTGCCCCACATAACTCGTCCTGCACCTGCCATTGGAGAAGGGACGGGGAGCACAGCCCAGTGGAGCTGTTCAGCTGATCTATTGCCCTGATCCCTGTGCATGTGGGACATGGAGCTGTGAAGAGCCAACAGAAGCACTGAGGTCTTGTTGAAGTGTGAGGGGCACCCAAGGACAGCCTCATCTCCTTGCACAATGCCATGTAACTCCCCCCTTCCCTAGCTGAGGGCCTGAACCAACCTCCCTTCAGCTCAGCGCTCATTTCCCCTTGGGTGTTTGGTGTACATGCTGCTTCATAAAGTTCAGATTTACAGGTTCCTGGTGTCTGTGTGAGGCAGCCACATGGGGCCAACGCTCCACTCTCCACACCACCCCAAGCTGAGGATGTGCCACCAGTGTGTGGCACTGCCAGACTGGACAGGTCACCCTGCACGTTCACTCTGAGAGCTGAGGGCTGTACACGCTCTGTCTCGGGCTGGATTTAGAACAGATCTATTTGTTTTGATACCAGTCCCTTTTCCATTAGCTTCAATTTCAGTTTGAAGTGGACCATGACAATCTGACTGAACACCCTTTAGCTCTGGCACAGCCTAACACAACAGCCCATTAGGTTGTCCTGATTTAATAACATCCATGATCTCTCACATCCGAGATGACTGTTGCTAAATCAGCCTTTTCCTGACGCAAAGAAATGTCTGTCATTCACCATTCAGCAACTGTCAGGTGACAAGGGTTAGTAACCCTTGAGTACATCCTATCACCATCTAACCTGAAGGCTGGTTTGACCTTCTCTGGGCCTTCCTCTGAAATCTTGCCTGGGGTCAGCATCACTTCCTGTCTGGAATTAAACTTGCACTGAAAAGCTTAATTATCTCTTTGCATCATCCCTGTTTTAGGTTGCCTCTGCAGCATCCCAGAACACAAAGCAGCAGTGTTAGCCATGGCTCTTGGCTGTGTGATGGCCCCAGACCCACACAGCTCCCATCCTTCTCACTCAGAGGTACTTGCTGGCCATCTGCACCTCAGACACCTTCTGAGGAGCCATGACCTCCCTGAGATCAATGCCAGATATCCTCAGCTCGGGGAAGGGGACCTGCCAGCGCTCAGGAATGAAGGCAGAAAGCACTTGTTGGAGACTGTAACAGATGACAACAGAAAGGCGCTGTGGCTACCTGCAGAGACAGCTGGCTACCCCATCTGAGAGGGCACCCTGCGGCTGCAGAGCGGGATGCTGTGACTGCTGGCACAGAAACCACTGCTCAGTGTGAGGGCGGCACTGCGGCTGAGCAGGGACAGCTCCGCAGCGTCACCATCCAACAGCAGCAGCAGGGAAGGGCTGTGAGTACGTGGTGGGGCAGCAGAGCCCGGGCAGGAGCACGCCGTGCCCGCTGGCCCCGCTGGCCCCGCGCGTACCTCGGTGTCGATGACGTCGGTGATGTAGCGGGGCGTGAGCAGCGGCATCCGCACGTACTGCAGCAGCTCGGGCAGCGACGCCTCGCGCTCCTTCTTGGAGTGCTTCACCCAGTTTATAACCGCCTCGAACACCGGCTCCTCAGAGTCCACCTGCAAAGAGGAGGCACGTCCTCGTCAGACGGCAGGATAACACCGGAGCTGCTGCCACGGAGCACACAACGCCCAGGCTGTTGGCACGGCTTCACAGCGAGCAAGGGAGCAGGACACTTCAGCTACGAGTCTCTTAGGGAAATCCCCATAAGCACAGTTAAATTCCCTCACTTCCTTTTCCTTAAACCCCCATTTGTTTTTTCCCCTGCAGCTGTGACCAACAATGGGCAGTCCAAGTCCCAGAGCAGTGAGCGCTGCGGTGCGGAGCAGAGCCTGGAGCTGGGAGCTCCATCCACTGACCAGTGGGAACTTGCAGGACAGCTCCCCCAATTCTCTGTGGAGCAGGAGCCGTGGTTCTGCAAAATTCAAAGTGCCATCATAGAGATGATCAGAATCATGTCTCCTTTGCACAGCAAAGTGTCTGGCTTAGGCCGTGGCAGCCCCGTGCCCATGCACTGCCCCTTGGACATTCCAGCCAGTGCAGGTACATTTAAGGTATGTTTTTATTTCAATCCACTTTTTAAAAACTACAAAGGATTTCAGAGTGGAGAACCATGGAGGTATGAATGTTACTGTTTATTTCTACTGTTTATTTTATTTTATCACTAGTTTATTTCTCCATCTCCAGTCTCAATTTAGGACCAGCACATGCTGGTGCTTACAGCACTTCTGGAGATTACAGTGACTAAACCATCCAAATTTGATACTGTTAGAGAACCACTGTTAGGTGCTTTGGACATCTGTGATTGCCAAAAGCAAAAGAATTGTAAAAATCTCAATTATATATTACTTAGACTTTGTTTTCTTTTTGCACATCTAGCAGATCATCCAACGTAAAAAGAAACAGACATGAATTTATTATGACAAAGTCTGTTAACTGAGACTAAATATGAAGATAAAAGAAGAGCCCGTGGTGAAAGGACCGAGCCTTCCCACCAGACTGTGATTGGTCCCCTTTGAAGTCCAGTTTGAAGCTGTTAGGCAGAATGTTTCGAAGCAGGGAGCCACAGAGGTTAATTATGTAAGGCATTCTTCTAAGCCATTGTTTTATATTTGTTACAGTGTAATTTGGAATGGCCTCTTTCTCTTGGAATTGCAGGGAAAGGACAATTAGAACTCACAAAAGGAGAGCAGACTACTGTATTGTTTCCAATTTCCCCACCTCCTCTTTAAATGCAATAATCCTGCGTTGATTTATTCCCTCCTGAACGGAATGTCCTCAGATATATTTAACAGTTTTATTGTTCATTAAATCATTTATGTTTTCTGATAAATGATGAGTAACATTAAATGCAGGATCACAGTGAGGACCTGTCATTGCACTTCTTGAACAGCCCAGAGATTTTCTGAGGGTGTTCCCTGAGCACACTCTTGATTCCACACAGCACCTCTGTGCTGGCACAGCAGGAGAGAGATCTGCTCCTTATCCCAGACTGGTTTGGGTTGGAAGGGACCTTAAAGCCCATCTCATTCCACACCCTGCCATGGCAGGGACACCTTCCACCAGACCAGGTTGCTCCAAACCCCAAGGCCAGTGTCTGGCCTTGGACACTTCCAGGGATGGGGCAGCCACAGCTTCTCTGGGCACCCTGTGCCAGGGCCTCAGCACCCACAGAGGTAAGAATTTCTTCCCAACATCAAATCTAAATATCTCCTCTTTAAAACTGTTACCCCTTGTCCTATCAAGCTCTGCTCATGTAAAAAGTCACTCTTCCTCTTTTTTATAAGCACCTTTATAAGGTCTCCCTGGAGCTGTCTCTTCTCCAGGTGAACACTCCCAGCTCTCCCAGCCTGGCTCCAGAGCAGAGCAGTTCCAGCCCTCAAAGCATCTCCGTGACCTCCTCTGGACCTGCCCTAACAGGTCCACGTCTTTCTTGTGCTGAGAACCCCTGACCTGGACACAGCATTCCAGGTGAGATTTCACAAGGACAAAGAAGAGGAGGAGAATCCCCTCCCTTGCCCTACTTGTCCCATATTCTTAAGGTACAACAGTGCATGCACAAGCATGCACAACACACTGCCTGCTGCAAGGTCTGAACCAGCCCTTCCAATCCACAAGGAATGTCACTTCACCTGAGCCAATCATCCAAGAAGCTTGGTTGGGTCATTCTGAAGTTCCTCATTATTTCCTGCTCCCAGCCCAGAGCTGCTCTCAGTATCATCACAACCCACAGGAGCTCAGCCCCTCACAGCACAAACACCAAACACCCTCAGCCTTCTCCACTGCGGATCCTGGCTGGGGCCAGGTCCTTCACCACTGTCTCACACGCTCTTCCTCAAGCAGCCTCATTAACAAGAGGATGCTGCCGTGGCTGAAGACCACTTTCAAGGAATACATCAACAATTCTCCTCTGGCTACCCCTGTACTAGCTTTTCAGGAATCCTACCAAAGATATCCCGTACATCGGTTTGCTTCCAAGCATTCTTGTTCCCCTAAACTCTGAGTAGTGACTGCTTCAAGCCTTTCAACTGCAGTGAACATCAGCTCTCAACAAAATCCACCTCAATAAATCATCAAGCTCTCTCCTCATTACCAGGCAATGTTCAAATTATTCATAGAAAAGGTGGAAAAATGTATTTGACATGTTCCAGTCACATAGCACATTCTCCAGAAACTCACTGTCAGGGAACTAAATCTCCCTGTAACCCCTGCAGATTCAGACCAGCCTGCACCATCCCGGGGATTCCTTGTGCTGCTGATCAGCAGGGAAACAGAAGTTAAAGCTTGGGGATATTTCTGAATTGTAGGCATTGAGACAACTTGTCTTCTCCAGGGAAAGGAGGGAATGAAGGGCCAATAACTCTGCAGAGGGAACTAACTCACTGTGATTGACTTGCAAGAATCACTTGTGTGACAACAAATTCTTACAGAGAAGCTACATGTTATTGATAAAATTCAGATTACAAACTAGCAAAAAAAAAAATAGATGCTTCTTGAAAATTAAATTTCAAATTCAGGAACTGTGTGAGAAATCCATCCCAGGAGTATGGACTAATTACTGACTGGTTTCAATGTTTTATTTCAATGCTTTGCACAGTAATGGTACTTTTCAGGTTTTACCTGAATTTCATCACACTTGATGAGCTTTTCAACCTCTTCTTGATTTAAGAGGATAAACTCTTCATGCTGAACCACCTCTGGAAAATGTTTCTGGCTGAAGACCTCTGCAGCTTGCATTAGATCCACACAATTGTGTGTCTCAGCAAAATCCCGAATGCCCAAACAATTTGATGGATCCAGCTGGCTTTCTAGAAACTCACAGCAAGCTTGTTTCACACCTACGGAAAATTGGAGGGGTGAATGAGCACTGCATGCTTACTATCAATCCACTGCTTTGGCAAGGGCTTCAAAAAGGAAAGTGCTAAGCAATAATGAAAATCCAATTCAAATAACAAGTAAAAGTACTACAGAAACACGCACATGCACATATTGCTTTGGAGACTGTGAAGACACTTGGAGCAGCCAGACCAGGTGTTTGGGCTGGTTTGAGCTCTGGCTGTTCTATTCCAATGAAAAAATTACATCAATCTGATACTAGGAAGATTCCAGTGTGAGTTGTGCTCAGCTTCATGGATTATAAACCACCAATGTGCTGGCTGTGTGCATATGGTACCAGATTTCTAGGTCTATGATAACTTCTGGGTAAGTTGTCTGGGATCTGGGATAGCTCCATAGGTGCATGTGCAGTGACAACAACCAGTCTGTTACCGACCCAGACACACTGTGGTGGCAGGTCAAATGACATCTTGGTTTGCTTATTGTAATAATGTAACTGAGCTGTAACATTTATGTGCTATACAGCTCACAACTCCTCTTGGGAATACTCCTGCAGAAGTACAGTAGCCCAAAGCATGGAATCTGTTTTACCATTTTATTTTTGCACCCAAATCCGTTCTTCTACCAACGAGACCATAGTGCACAAGAAAACAGAAGTTTGATGTAACTATTTATAAATATCATTCCTCCCCCAATCTCTCTTCCATGCACAGAGGGTCAAACAAACCAAATCTCTAAACAGCAGCAATGGTGCAATTTGTGCTAATCCTTGAATTACCTTTCAGTTGAAGCAGACATGCTGCTGGCAGCAATTCTTGGACGTTTTCTACTGTCACATGCACCGTTTCTGTATATACAAAGTCCAGCAGGATTTCCATGGTGGAGGCTGTCAGGCCCTGGATATCCACACAGGGTTTATCTTTCTCTGAGAGCTGTAAATTAAAAGGGAGACACAGCTTTATTTTTCATTAATGTGATCAGAAAGCCCACAATACTCAGCAGGTTTGAAAATAAGATCCATCAGAGGTTTCAAAAGAGATTTGTCCTTTCTATTCTGGTGCTTACTGAAAGGATATGGGGAAGGAGGGAATTTCCCTACAGAATTCACTTACAGGATGAGTAAGAGAAAAAAGTTCTTTATGGACCAAAAGGACAGTCACTGCACAGTAAAACCTGTGAGCTGAGATCTGAGTCAGCAGAGATTACATGTGTCACCTGTGCAAGACAACTAAACACTCTGCTCCATGCAGTACTCCAAGCTTTACTCCACGGGAATTCCTCCCTGAGCTGGATGTGTGTGACACACTGCAGTTCACATGGAGACCACACCTAAGCGTTGGCCCAAACCAGGTTCTTTCACCTGGTGTGAAAGAGGGCAGTCCACACCCAGAGTCCAGGTATTTGATTCATTTCAGTTCAGCACAGAAAAGAGGGCTGGGGGTCAATCCCCAAAGCCAGCACATAACTGGCAAAACTGTTCACTTTATATACATTTTAGCAAACAAAGGCAATAATGTTCATTGCCTACAAGTTACCTAGTTCTCTCATTAATTAGCCTTCTATCTTTTATTGGTTAATGATTTCCTTGCTTCTTATGCTAATTAGTCCCATGCTCAGTCTTTCTCTTCCTCTGGGTCAGGGGACTTCTGGAGTTGGTGGTCACGACATGCCCCTGCTGGAATTACCTCCTAACCTTTCAGAGCTGATTCAGCACAGCTGCTGAGCTGCCTTTATCAATTTCTTCCTTATTTTGGGAGTTTTGCCAAGTGTCTCTGTGGCCCAGAAATTTGGCATCTCTGTGCCCTCTATCAGTAGGACACCCTTCTGCCTGAGCTTTGGTAACTTCCCCATGGCATGTCAAGCCCTAAACCTGAACAAGTCAATTCTACTGACAAGTAAATTTCCTTTCCACTACCTGGACATCTTCACCGCTCCACTCTAAAACCAAGCCAAAGAAAAAGCTTTCTCAACTCGCCAATTTCCTGATTCATTCTTCAAGCTTATGGTGAACTTCATTCCTAAAATGAAATTAAGTAAAATGACAGTTTGTGCAGTGATGGCACTTACACAATCCAGACTTTGTCCCCTGACTATTTTATCACCTCTATGATTAATTCTGGTATAATTATTTTTTCCAAGGAACATTATCCTCTCAACGGTCAATCTCTGGGAACAGCAAATTCTGTGAATCCATCAAATTTGCACAAAACAGACTATATTTCACAAAGCATCAGCTTCGTGGTTCAGTGCCTCCAGCACAGAGCTGCTGGCAGAGCATCCCATGATTCCTGACCAACAGACTGGCTGGTGGGCTCTGTAAGCACACCCTGCACATTGCTGCCAGCTCAGCAGCATGGCTGCACCTCGGGAGATAATGATCTCCCTGTGGCATGCTGCAAACCCAGCCCCTGACTTCTGGAGCAGTCAGCACCAGTGCAAGCACAATGCAGACAAAGGCCCGTGGCTTCTCTTACCAAGAATGAGCCCCAAGTTGGTACAGCTGGTTGGGCAGAGGCTCAGAGAGCAGAAAGCGTGGCCAAAGCACCATCACTGAGCTTCAAATCTGACACAGCTGGGGAAAAAGGAGGTGATACAGAAGTAGAGAAAATAAGAGCAGTGGAAGCTACTCTTGCAGAGGCACTCCACGACACAGCAGATATTTCTGCTGGGACTGAGCCATGTCTGTGATGCAGAGGTACACTTGCAGTAGAGAAGCACAGGAGGTAATAGTGAAGCTCGAAGGAATTTGAGGGAAGAGGCCTTTCCAATCTGCTGATTCAGTGAACAAACTTTATGGCTTCCAAAGTCAGGAAGGAACACCAAATTACCTTGTCTGACCTGCTGTGTGACAGGCCAGGCATTGCATTCAGAAGCTAAAACCAGTTCCTGCCTTGGGCCAGACAAAACATTCCTGAAACAAGACTAAGCTGTTTGTACCACAAACAAAGGACACTGATATTACCAAAGGTCAGAACTGATCAGACAAGACATTCCAATAAGCAAATGGAGACACAGACCATACATATTTAGGATCAAAGATGGTACAAACTTCTATTGACCTCCTGGTAGCTGTACGCATGAGTTCTTCACACTCCAGCCTGGAGCTGGTAAAGAAGCTCCTGACCCACAATCAATATTCAACAATCAGCCATGCACATACTCTGTTTACACTGCTGACCACAAAACGATCCATGGGGACAACACTAATACCATAGAGACGATTACTTCCTGCTTCCCTTGTATTTCTGCTACACTCCACTACTTGGTTATTTTGCTCAGTTTACTCACATGCTAATGATGCCTGGAAGGAAGGAAGGAAGTATTTCATGTAACTTCACCTAATGTATGTGATGCAGAATCAGGATCCTAACATCATACCTTAAAGAAGGATCTCAGTGTGGAGACAACTTGATTCTGAACACAGAATCATGAAATGGTCTTGGTTGTAAGGGACCTTCCATGGACCCTGTCTATCAGTTTGAAGCCATTCCCCTTTCTCCTGTAACTCCAGTAAAACGTCTCTCTCCATCTTTCTTGTTGGTTCCCTTCAGGTACTAGAAAGCCACAATTAGGTCACCCCAGAGCCTTCTCCAGACTCAACAATCCCAATTCTCTCAGCCATTCAGACTCGTGAGGTCTCTGAGGTGAGCTCCAGCCTGTGTGTGCAGCATTAGAGAACTGCCTGCAGTGCTCAGTGCTGGGCTGTTGGGACACAGACAGTCCCTCGTTCATCCATTCAGCCACATATCTGCACTCAGAATGCAAAATGATGGTCATACAATGCTAAACAACAGACAGACCAGGCAGCTTTCCTCTCCAAGGTTCAGTGTTTCCTTTTGAGGTTGTTCAGTTGCACCAGACACATCTCTGCAGTCATAATTTCATATCAGTTTCCCACTTCACTGTTTAGTGTCAGCACTCTCCTCACTCTCCCTGAAGGGAGTGTAGTAGCCAGGGATTGATACTCCCTCATACAAGCACATTTCTAACATCATAAAAAGTGTTAAGCAGAACAGATCCCAAAATCAACTGCAGCATCCAGGAAAACAACTAAAGAGAGTCACTGAGGCCTCGGGAGTTCTACCCCAAGATGCCCGAGTTGCTGAAAGCCTTAAGGCAGGGGCTGCAGGATACAGTTCTTTTGTGAAACACAATGTTGCTTCTTCCATTCCATCCATAAATCATTGTGCTGGGTTTGGCTGGGGTAGAGTTAATTTCCTTCCCAGCGGCTGGCATGGGGCTGTGTTTTGGATTTGTGCTGAATGTAGGGACGATAATGGACATGTTTTTGTTATTGCTCAGCAGTGGTCACACAGAGCCAAGGCCTTTTCTGCTTTTCACACTGCCAGGCTGGCGAGGGGGCTGGGGGTGCACGGGAAGTTGGGAGGAGACAAAGCTGGGACAGATAACCCAAAGTGATCAAAGGCATATTCCGACCATATAACATCATGCCCAGTAGAGAAAGTGGGGGGCAGAAGGAAGAAGGGGGAGGGATGTTTGGAGTGATGGTGTTTGTCTTCCCAAGTCACCGTTACATGACTCTGCTCTCCGGGGGATGGCTGAACACCTGCCTGCCCATGGGAAACAGGGAGTGAATTCCTGGGTTTGCTTTGTTTGCACGTGTGGCTTTTGCTTTCCCCACTGAACTGTCTTTATCTCAACCCACACATTTTCCAGCTTTTACCCTTCTGACTCCCTCCCTGGTCCTGCTGGTGGGGGAGCAAGCACGGGGCTGTGAGGGGCTTGGCTGCTGCCTGGGGCTAAACCATGACAATCATGCAACTCACCCTGCAAGAGAACAGATCTAATATTTTGCAACCCCTTTCTTACCCAAGGCTACTTCTTGCTTTTGTCTTTACTAATGCAGATACATAAAAGTACACTAGAATAAACCCCAATTTCTTCTCACAGGGGAAGAGAAATGTTGGCATGACAGTGCCAGTGTGTGGCTCACTGTACTCCAGAGGGCAATCACAGCGCAGTGAAGTTGACCATGTAAGAACCTGGAAACACCAGCTGCTTACTTTCAGAATAATATTTTTTCATGCTGGGGGAAAAGAACCTTCCAATTTCTAGAACACAGCCTCCAAGAGAAGACAGAATAGTTTCTTTCTGAGGTGGAGCCAGTGACCAGCTCCTAAAAGATCCTAAGTTATGTTAATTTGGCCAAACAAAGACAAATACCAGTGCACAACCAAGATCCAGGGGAGATAAAACTGCTCTGCAATTTTCACTACAAGGAACAACCCCGTAGGTAAAACTGATGGTGTTTCAGTTCTCGCACACTGCTCAGCACAGGGGCAAAGGAAAGTGTTGTAAAAAGCCTGGGGTTCATCAGGTGATCAGTGGCTTCTCCTCATTCTGTAAAATGGGAACAGAAAATGGGAAGAAATTAATACTAAGCTAGACTGAGAACTTTTTAAACTGTGAAAGTCAGAAGTGAGAGAGGGAAGGAAACTTGAGACACAGAGAGGCAAAGGCAGTTCTTTATGACAACAGTATCTGCTGACAGTCTCAGTGTTGTACTGGCCATGCACAGATGTGAATACTGGAATACTGTGGCATAACCCTAGGATACAAGACCAGGAATGCCAAGGCATAACCCCAGGATCAGCTCTGAACAAAGCCTTGTGCAGCCCGGTCTGCCACACCAGAGCAGCCAAGCAGCCCCCAGCCCTGCAGGAGGCAAGGAATGGAGTGCCGAGGAAGCCCTGGCAGGGCCTGTCAGTCCATGGCACCACACACACTCCGAGCTCCCTGGAGTCCCAGCCTGGCCAAACCCTGCACCCACAAGAGCCTGGAGAGTGTCCAAGCACTGTCCCATCACAGGCCCCGACACACTTGTCGCTGACACACACAGGAAGCAGGTCCACTCTGAGGCTTACCAAGCTGCCCCTTCCTGGAAGGAAGCTCTCCCACAAACACTCCGTAATTGTGTGCCCCTCGGCAGGTTGGTCACATAGGTTTCCGTAACAAAGAAGCAAGTTTGGAAGAAACACAAACTAAGCAAAAGAAGCAAACCCCTTAAAGCAGAGGCAGTGTGGGAGTGTGAGAGAGCAAGCAATTCTGCCCACTGGGCACAGGCGTTTTCCCAGAAAGATTTTAATTTCCTAGGAAGATTTACATGTCTGAATGAAGGTCACTATGATGTTACAGTTAACATGAGTGTAACGAAGCAAGGAGAGACATCTCAGTTCAGACCCAAAGCACACCAACCCCCAGCCTTTGTTAGTACCACAGAGAACGTTCTGGAGCACATGGAGCGATTGGATCTCTGCACACTCCTAGACTAAGTCCAGAAGTCATAGGCACTGACAGGAACGTGGAGGCAAATCCAGAGAAACAGAGACACTGCTGTACTGGTGGGCACCTGGAGCTACTGGAGAACAGAGAACTTCAACCTCCGGGGACTGAATTTGCTTTGTGCATTTTCTTTTATTAATTATATTTCCTTTATGCAGAAAAAGACCATAAACCTGATGAATTTACAAATACCATGAAGATATGGACAAAAAAATATATTGGTCTCTGGTTAGGCCACAAATGCCTCATTTTGGTTTCTTTGCACAGGACTGTAAAACCTGAGACACCTGCTGCCACGACAGCACTGAGAGCAGTGGGCACACAGAGAGCTCTGCCACAGCCCTCATGCCTGGGTAAAACAAAGAACAAAATCATTCTCTGCTGCAATGACTCTTGGGCTAGCAGGGAGGGCTTTAGGACCTGTGAGCTACTTAATAATGTTTCTCCCTGATAATGGGGAAGGTGGTAGGATAAGGAAAGCATCTTCTGTAAGAAAGAGCTGCAAAGATTGACTCAAACTTATAAAAGACAAAGCCAAGGTGCAGCATCTGACGTTTAACAGCGAGTGCCAGTTCCAGCTCCAACAGTGCCTGTCAGTGACTCAGGGAAACAGCACACAGGTACTGCAAATCTCCCAGTGAGGGCTGAGAGCCAAGGTGCTCACAGGTGAGATGTGCTGAGGGCAGCACCGGGGGCTCAGAGTCACCCCCAGCCCCAGTGACACCCCCATGGCCGGAGACCAGCACAACCCAGCACACACCAGCTCTCACCAGTGCCACGGGGAGCCCGGAGCACGCATCAGACACCCTTCCATTGCACAGAAAGGACTGCCCCAGCTCCCCAGCACGGCTCCCACAGCTCGGCACCAGGGCAGGAAAGATGCCCAGAACCACAGAAACCACAAACCACCGCTAGAAAAATAAGTAAATGTATCAGAACTCCCCGGTTTGCAGCTCAGCCTGGCAGCTCGCTGGGCACAGGGTGGTCGCAGCAGACCATGAATCAAGATCACCGTCCCTGCCACAACCTCTAACTCCCCACCAGGTCACGATAAAGGGCTCTGAGGCCACCCTAAGAAGACACAGAATCACCTCGAAGGGCTCCAGGGCCAGCATGGGGGGATTCAGAGAGACCCAGGGCCACCTTGGGGGGACCTGGAGCCCACAGAGAAATGGAAGGCCACCGTGGCGAAATCCAGAGACAAGGGCCACCACAGAGAAATCCAAGACCACCATGGGGGGATCCTGAGGAACCCACAGGCACCACGAAGCGATCAAGAACCACAACGGGGGCATCCTGAGCAACCACGGGGAGTATCCAGTGGACTCCAGGATCACCACAAGGGGATCCTGGGCCCCCACGGGGGGATCGTGGCCCAGCTGCTGAGCAGCTCAACAGAGAGCAGCCCAGGCACTGGGCGGCCCTGCCTCCTCCACCCACGGCGCACCCAGGGCCGGCGGCAGCACCGACCTCGCTGGTGAACATGGCGCAGAAGTAGTCGCTGCAGGCGGCCAGGACGATGCGGTGGGCCGGGAAGTCCTTGTGCTCCACGCGGAGGGTGACGTCGCAGAGCGTGTTGCTCTTACGCAGGGCGTTCATGGCGTTGAGGATGGACTTGGCGTGGGAGTTGGTCATGATGTCCTTGGGGGGGGCCATGGCGCGCGGCACCTGCGGGCACAGCCAGCACGGCCACATGGCACGGCGCCCGCCGCCGACAGGGGGCGCTGCGGCCGCGCGCCCCGCCC
>VZRO01001741.1:188641-216413 GCA_013397915.1 Daphoenositta chrysoptera | reverse complement strand
CTGTGCTGCCATGTGCTTCTTTGTGCTGCCATGGGCTTCTCTGTGCTGCCATGGGCTTCCCTGTGCTGCCATGGGCTTCCCTGTGCTGCCATGGGCTTCCCTGTGCTGCCATGTGCTTCCCTGTGCTGCCATGGGCTTCCCTGTGCTGCTGTGTGCTTCTGCAGTCGTGTCCCACAGCCCACAGCTCAACCCCATCCCATTTCCTCCTATGGGTAGCCCCTTCCAGTGCTTAACAAACCTTTCAGGAAAGTAATCCCTCCTGATGTCCAGATGTCCTCCTGATGTCTCCCTGGTGATCCAACACCTCAATGTCTTTCTTGAAGTGAAGGGCCCAGCACTTGTAAAATGAGAGAATTGGACTCTTCAAAGCTTTGCTCACTCAACTCACACATGACACCTTCAGATGTGCAGGGCGGTTTTATTTCTGTTATAAGTGGCTTTATTCTGTGTGTTGTACTGTGTGTACGTAGCAGGAATGGACTCCCAGAAACAAGACTGAGATGCAAGAGGGAGAAGCGATGTAGTAAAGATAGAGAGATGAGGATGGATGGAGGATTTCAACAGCCAGGCAGTCACAGCAAGGCAGGCGAAGGTCAGCCAGGCTGAGGAAACTGGACTGGAACCTGCTTTGCCTTCGTGTGTCTTTCCCTTTGCCCCTGATGTAACTGTGCCCATTGTGACATTCCCCTCACTGTCTTCCTCAAATGTCTCCAATGTGGTGACAAAATGAAATGTGAAAATCCAGCTGTGAAATTTTACAACCCAGGAGTTTAAAAAAAAAATTGGGGGGACGAAGGGGGGAAATAAAGGTCTGAATGTGAGAGTGGGAGAAGGAAGAGGAGAGGTGGTTAGAGGGGTTAGGCAAGGAAAACAATCCAGTTGTTTTAATTGATTAATTTAATTGGCAAAATTGCAAGAGAAAAACAGAAAATTAAAAGCATAAAAGGCTTTTTTTTTTTTTTTCCTGCGGGCTTGGAGTAAAACAACTGCAGAGTTTTTGGTGCAATTGTTTTTCTGTTTGTTGACTGGCTCCATGGGGCAGTACAGCAAAGGGGAGGAAGAGCCCAGCTGTGTAGGAGCCAGGACTTCTTCTGGGCACCCCTTGAACCTCAATGGCAAACTTGGACCCAATTTACCATCTGCTTTTTCCTTCAGTATTAGGGTTGCTTTAGCCATACTGCTGAAGGCTGTAGTTTCCAGAACAGCTGATGGTAGGAAAAGTTGTCATTGCCACCAAAACAACTCATCTGGTTCCATCCTCCTCTCTTTGCCTAGTTCAGGAAAGCATACATAATGAAAGTGGCCTTTTTTGTTGTTGTTGTTGTTGAGAATTAACTTCAAACTTTTTCTAGGTGGTGTAGGACAGCTACTGGATTTTATACCTGGACTGGCAGAAACTCAGGATCAGCTTTTCCCACACACTGTGGTGTAAGCATGGATGTAGAATGATATTTTTTGAGAGGAGGAGCCAGTTTTTGCCTCTACTCACCAAGTTCCTGGCCCTTTGCTGTCTCTTACAACTTATAAAATGTACACTTAAGTTATAAGTGTTAGAAAATTATTGTTCTTGTTATTATTATTATCCCACAGTGTTTGGGGTCAAGTACTATGCTTGGATGAGATCAACTGTGCATCTCTCCCTCTGTTTCCCTCCTGTGCCTCTGCAATGTGGTGGGGAACCCTGGACATGAGGCTGGGAGTGTCCTGGACAACGGGAGAATCAGGACCACGGTCAAGTTCTACAGGTTGGAAGATTTCTTTGTCTCTAAGGCTATCCCAGATTGCTGGATAAGGAAGGGAGACAATATCCCAAAGAATCTAAACTCCCCAAGCAAAGAAAATGCTGTCATCAGAAGCAGGGGAAAATGTGAGACTAGTTTGTAGATGGCTTTGCTGTCAACTTGATTTACACTTCAGGAAAATCACCTAATTGGTGTAAAGAAGTAGATGTTATAATATTCCTGTGATGTGAGTGGTTGGCCAGGCTCCTCTGGTTCAGGTTGTTGTTGATGTGTGTCAGTCACTACCTTCAAACCCAGCACTGTGTTCCTTATGATGACAGCATCTCCCATGTCCCCTGGTGGGTCCTGCTCTTTATTTTGCATTTCTTTTCAGAACACTTTGAAAAGGGATAAATAAAAAATGGATTCTGATTGTCCTGATGGTCACAGTCCCTGTGTTGAGGATGTCATAAATGAATGAACCGTTCCTTAGCACTGCTGGAATACTTTGGCAGCCTGGCATTCCCCTCTGTTCTTTTTGGGTGATGGAAACCACACTGAGTAATGAAAGAGTAGGCTTGACTTTCTGATGGTGAAAAGATGTCCCATTACTCTCTGTGTTTTGGGCACCAATAGGCCTGGTTACAGCATGGCTGCTTTCCTCCTCTGGAATTCAAACATCATAATTAGTGATACAATACCATCAGTAGTTCAGTGTAGGTGGCATTCACTGCATGATGCCCATGGGGAGCACTGCTGGGTCCCAGCTTTCACCCAGCCATCACCACACTGTGCCATCAACAACAAAGCTTTAAATTCAAAGCAGATTATTTCAGCATGTTGAGCAAATGACCTCACTGGTTACTGTTAAGTCCCAGAAGAGCCTTGAAGGAGATTTCTTGCCGTACACTTGATTCCTTTTAGTGTTCTCGTGGCAGAACTGGCATCTTTCAGCTGTAAATTGAAGCTTTGCACGTTCCTCCCTTGTCACTTGCTCCTCCATAGATAGTTGGTCTGACTTTAGATGCTTAAGGCAAAAGCATCTGTGGCTCTTTTGGGTATCAAAGGGGAAAAAGGGGATGAAGGTTATGGGCAAAATGCTGACAGGTGAGTCAGGACAGGAGGCTGGCATTGGCAGGAAGCTGTTTTAGTCCTTTTTCTTTTGGTTCCCTAACACTGATGTTCCACCAGTATTACTCCTTTACATATTAATGCATAATTATTAATGAGACTGCCATAATTGGATTGTGAAACTTCACAGTGCTGAGATATCAGTCACAGCAAGTGGAGCTGGGCTTGTAGAGATGCTGTGGATGCCAGAAAAAGTCCAACATTTTGTATCAGTCTGGGAGGTGAGAACCACAGCTCTGAAAAGACAAGAGGGATGAGATTGCTGTGCTAATCCAGTTCTGTGTTCTCTGTCTAAGAGACAGTGTTGGATGCTGTTGAGAAATCCCTAATCCCCTTCATTCCATGCTGGGAAGCCTTGGTTACCACTCTGCACTGAGCTGGGAATAAGCCCAGCTCCACACCCTGCAGCAGAGAGCAATTTTCTTCCTTTCTCAGGATGATGCACAGGGCAGTTTAGGGTGGGAGCTGCAGAACTTTGGGGTGAGGTGAGGTGTTTTTACATATAAATAAGTGAATAATATGCACGTATTGAAGTCACCGGGTGTGCGTGTGTGTGCATGCACAGGCCTAAAATCAAATATGCCCACAAGACAATTTGCTCCCCAGTACAGGAAAGGCATGAACTTCCTGGGGAGAGTCCAGTGAAGGGCCACAAGGCATATCTCATGTGAAAAGGAGCTCAGAGAGCTGGGATGTTTTGCCTGGTGGACAGAAAGCTGAGGAGGTTCTTGTCAATGTGTCAATACCTGATGGGGAGATTGAAGAAGATGAGTCAGACTCTTCTCAGTGTTGCCCAGTGGGTGACAGGACAAGAGGTGATGGGCACAATGTGAAGCACACAAAATTCCATCTGAACATAAACCCCCACTTTTTTACTGCGAGGGTGGTCAAACACAGGGACAGATTGTTCAGAGGATTGTTGAGTTTCCCCATCAATGGAGTTACTGAAAATCTGACTGGAAGCAGTTCTGGGCAAGCTGCAATAGCTGACTCTGCTTGAGTGGGCAAGTTGGACTAGGTCATCTTGGGAAGTCCCTTCCAGCTTCAGTGATTCCAATTCTATGATTTTGTGATTTTTCTTGATGCAGATTTGGAATAGTGTGGAATTATTCTTAAGAATAAGGGATAAGAATTACATACGTACTTTATTTTTAAAAGCAGACTATGCCCAATAGTTTCTTACTACAAGAATCACTGACATTAAAAGGCATGATAGTTAATAGTGGTATTATTAAAATTTAGAGGACAAATGAGAGGTAGCCTTTGACAGGTAGCAGGCAGAACAAGATGATCTGTAGTATAAAGAGGGAGAGGAGATGATGACTTGGAAGTACTCGTTAAGAAAGACAACTTTATACACAATCATCTGGGTGGATTTGAATGCAGGTAGCCTCTTGTGAAGGGATGCAGTGGAGGAGAAGTGTAAGGCATGCTGAGTAATCTCACTCAGATGTCATGGATAGTTTATGGCACTGGAAGCTGAGAGAAAGGAGAATATAAATGTTCCCCAAGCTTCAGTTCAGTACAGCAGGCAGCCTGGGCTCTTGCCAATCAAGAATTTGGTGCTCTGCTCTTCCATTCAGGCTGCTCAAGGAAGCCCCTGAACTGCTGCTCCTCAGTTCTGGAGGAAATGGGATATCACCTGCTGCTTCTGAGCAATACCTGCCACAGGTGGGTAATGCAGGGCCCTCTGCATCCTCAAACCAGGTGAGGTGGGAACTCTCAGAGATGCCCTTCCACCTGACTCCAGCCAATGGCTGGCAATGCAAGAGCACCCCAAGAACTGTGACTGTGGCACGGGAAGATGGATGTGACCCATGCCCTGAATTGCAGTTCCTGCTGCATCCACCTGCAGCCAGTATCCGAAGGGCAGGGTGTCCTCACTGTTTCTGAGGTGCTGTCTGTGCTTTTACACACACCCGTGGTCCTGGGGGGCCAAAGGAACCTCACCCCAAGTGGGCACTGCTGCTTGATTCCTTGTGGAGCTGCAGAAAGGGAGTATTGCAGTGAGTATCTGTGAAAGAGAAGAGCCAGCTGCAGCATTCCCCAGCTCCCTCCATCCCTCACGCCACACTGAGGCTTTATGAACAGTCAGATGATCCCGGGCATTTGTTTCCATTCATAAGCAGATACTAAAGTGCTTCAGAAAACATCTCTCTGCATCCTTAAGCACCTGTGCATTGCTGACACCTGTGCCCTGGGAGCCCTCTAGGACAGGAATTGTGACCATTACCCAGTGACTCCCTGCCCCAGACAAACTTTAACTCTTTCAGCCCTGTATGTCTTGAGGGGGGGAGCCACAGAAGAGGTTGAGGTGTTTGACTTAGTTTGTGACTGACCAGTATGTGAGTGGGATTCTTCTTCCTCACAATTGTAGGGAAGTTACTTTAGTTTTGAGGCATTCAGGAAACTGGAGCTTTTTTCCTATTTTCCAGGCTGGCTTTTCCCACTGGGAACTCAGCTTTTCCTGTGATTTTTCCAAGTGTCCACTTGACAGTTGTATGTACAATGACATACCCAATACATTTGAAGAGAAGATGCAAGATTTGGAATTTGCTGTACACCTGGGAACATAGATGGAGAGAGTTTGCACACACTTTACTTTCATCCAAGGTTTAAGAAATCTCTGTGCAGAATATTTCCAAGAATACTTCTGCTTCCCAACAGAATACTTCCCAGAACAGAGGAGTGTACTGGCCAGAAGAATCAGAGCAGACTGTTAACTCTTCAGCCCCTTCCAATGCTGCCTCCTCTGCACCACGTTCCTGGCTATCACCTTTCAAAGTGGTGTCCCTGCCTCCTCTGCCTGTGGGAAACATCCAGCTGGAAGCAGGGCAGATTTCAGATGGATGTGTGCCTCTCGCCCTGGGGTCCCCACTTACTGTGCTCGTAAATGAAGGCTCTGAGGAGAGCCAGCTTGGCTGCACGAGGGCAATGTGGCCTTTACCCAGCACAGGATGCCACGAGGTGCTTGCTCCATGCTCTTCCCTGGCTCTCTGCTCTGTTTGGTTTCCAACCCAGTGTCTTTTGTAGCTGAGCCCTCTGTGAGAACATCCATCAGATCCTGTGCCAGTCTGCTCATCTTTGACTGTTCCACCTTGAAACTCTTGACAGACACCATGGAATGGAGCAGATACAAGGGAAACCTCCACCATGGGCAGTGCAGGTTGAAGATCACAGTGTCTTTCACTTGGAGAACAAAAGCTGATATATTTGGTCCTTGTGATGCTCCTGCTCTGGACTACACCAGCCAGCAGCCCTTTCCTGGGTCTGTGATGGAAGGAAGAGGTGTGTGGGGATTCAGGGCTTGGAGCACAGTGTCCATATGGAGAAAAGTTGGGTCTGGATGGCAGGGGAAAGATCCCAGCAGGAATTACAGCTAACAAAATATTCACAGACAAAATGCTGAGATGAAGTGCCTCAGTTTTGCTTCTAGCAGTTCAAACCAGCAAACTTTGTGTGAATGAGAGTCTGGAAGTTGTCGGTCAGGTCCGGGATAGTAATGGAAGAGATTGCCTGAAAAACGTGAATGTAGTTTGGGTTCTCTGGAGAGCAGGCACGAGCTGTTAACCCCTTGGTAGCTCAGGTATGACCTGGAACTGCTGAGGTCACCTCCCAGACCTGATGTGTGGTCCATCCCAGTCTTGAAGATGGGCTTGCATTCTCCAAAACGTCTGTTTCCCTTTGGCCTCCGAGGAGGCCAGTACCAGACATTGCTGTCCCGTGCACAGCTTGTTCCTCATCACTTGCGTTCCCGTGGCCACGGCAGTGCTGCCATCCCAAGCGTTCCCAATCGTAGTCCAGTCTTTCAGAAATCACAATGTTGGTGGAAAAAACAATGAGATTGAAAAAACAATACCGTAGGGTGCTTGCTAGGCTGGCTTTGTTTCAGAGGAGCTGCACATCTCCAGCCAGGAGGGCTGGACGAGTGGAAAACTGACATCTGAGCGTGCCTACAAACTGCCTCCACATTGTCCTGTTAGACAATGCTTCCGGGTCCCTCAGGGCCAAAATCCTCCTCAAACATGCCATGTCTGCCCTTCAGGGTGTCCTGGCAGTGCCTTGCTGACGTGTGGGGGAAACCTCAAAGGTGCCCAGCCCTGACAATGGCTTCCAGAGCAGCTGTGCCTGTCACCCTGCCACCTCCCAGCCTCTGCCTCTAATACTGCTCCTCAGCCAAATGCAGCCCAAAATGGCCTCATCCTCCTGCCTTTCAACTTGTCCCACCACCTCGGTGGCCTACTGCCCACTTGGGCTGTTGCAGTGTGTCCCCATCAGCTCAGAACTGAGGCCTTGTCCCACCAGGGCTCCCAGCCCAGCTCCGCTTAAAATTATGGAATCTGAATGATTTGGTTCAGACGGGACCTTAAAGCTCAACTTGTTTCACCCCCTGCTATGGGCAGGGACACTTTCCACTAGCCCAGGTTTTGCCAAGCCCTGTCCAACCTAGCATTGGACACTTCAAGACATGGGGTAGCCACAGCTTCTCTGGACAACCTGTGCCAGGGCCTCACCACCCTCACAGGGAAGAATTTCTTCCCAATATCCCATCTAACTCTGCCCTCTGGCAGTGGAAAGCCATTCCTCCTTGTCCAACTACTCCAGTTCCTTGTTCAAAGTCCCTCTCCAGCTCTCCTGGAGCCCCTTTAGGCCCTGGAAGGGGCTCTGAGGTCTCCCTGGAGCTTTCTCTTCTCCAGGTGAACACCCCCAGCTCTCCCAGCCTGGCTCCAGAGCAGAGGGGCTCCAGCCCTGTGACCGTAGCAGCCTCCTCTGGACTTGTTCCCACAGATCCACATCTGCCTTGTGCTGGTGGCCCAAGGACTGGAGGCAGCTGCAGGTGGGGTCTCACCTGACTGGAGCAGAGAGGAGGCAGAAGAGCAGCCTCATGAGCTCTTGCTGGTGGAGGTTGGGGAGCAAGAATTTCCTTGTGTTCTGAGGTCATTTCACACCAATGTTGGTGACCAGAAGTGGGTTACACAGGCTGAGTTGACTCCTGCTTGCCCGTGGGACTGGCTGATCCAGGCAGGATGTGCTGCCTGTGGAAGCATCAGGGTCACCCCTGGTACCACCGACTGGCTGAGGGCTGAGCTGCCCAAAGGTGGGCAAAGTGGCACCAGTAAGGGCCAAACCAGCTGCTAAGAAGGGAGATAGAGTGGTGTAGGATTGCTTTTACTTTTTCTTTTTTTTTAGATAATTATTGAACTCAGTGTTTGGTAGGGTGGAAAGACATTAGAGATGTGGTGAAAGGCACTTTAATGAGCATTTGCCAGAGAGATCAGACTCTGGATTTATGGCCTGCAGCAATGGAAAGGTGCTGGTTTCTGTTTCCTGCACTTCTGCAGATCCATAAACTTTCACTGTTTCTCAGGCACCTCTTTGGTCAGTACAGGACGTGCTCTGTGTTTGTGTTCCCTCCCTTCCCCTTAGCAACCCTGCAAGGAACACAGCTCAGAGAGGGCTTCAGGTTGTGTTTGCTGCAAATGGGCTCCGAGGGGCTGTTGTGGCCTGGGGGAGCAGAGGGAGCAGATCTCACCCCTGCTCCACGACCAGCCTGTGCTCAGTTAGGCTCTCCTGACTGGCCTGGACAGCAAGAACGTGTGGAAGGGCCCTGTGCCCCCTGGGAGCTGGATAAGAGGATCCTGGCTGCTGCATTGTGCCGTGCTCCAAGTAGCTTTGTTCTCTTTGAGGCTGACAGTTCTTGAGTTGCCATGAGATGGGCACTGGCTTTCAGGGGCAACTGAGCTTCCCTGGACAGAGCCAAGAGACCCTTGATGGGAAAAGGTTCCCCACTGAACAGTGAGGAAATGCTCCTGTGCTTTACAGCATGGCTGCTTTTGGGGTGATCTGGTGCTCTCTCAGTGCCTCCTTCCCCAGGGGTGCCCTGCAGCCTGTCCTTGGCTCACTGGGGACACCCTCCAGGCTTGTGCCTGGAGACATCAGTGAGGCCAAAGACAGGGTGCAGTGGGGATTCTGGGTGAGCTGGGAGTAGTGGTCAGCACATCCATGGACAGCGTCTGCTGTGGAGGCCCTGAGAGATGGAGTGAGGTGCTGCAGGTCTCAGTTTGGTGGGCATGGTCTGGGCCTTGTTCCTCTGATTTCTTGCTATCTCTCAAGTCTTTCTTCTTGAGATAAACCACAGGGCTCAAGTGCAGAGGAGGGAAGCAGAGCCAGATTCTGGCTGGCGAGCCTGACTTTGCATGGGAGACCCTGTTTTATGATGGCCTTACACTTTTATGGCACAGACTCTGTCCTGCTCATGAACCCAAACCCCCAAGCAGCTCACAGGGTACAGCTCACAGGAGTCTGGTCCACGGGACCCAGAGAGGGACCCTGGTGCTACAGTTCTGCATAAAGGTGGGTGATTTGGCTCTTCCCTCTGGAGAAGAGGCGTGGGGAGGGTGGTGTCAGCTCACGTGGACACAACACAATTTCCCAGCTCTCACTCAGGCAGTGCAGACAACACCCGAGGCACAGCAGCTGCCAAGAGAACCACCAAGGTGCTCCTCACATGAAAGAACAGAAACCAGCCACTGGTCAGCAATGGGGCTCATTTATTATCTCATGAAAATGAGTGACAAACAGCTGCAGTAACGTCAGCAGAACCAAAGCTTTGCCCAGGGCCTGAGCTTTGAGCGCAGGGCTCCCTGCTGCACTGGGTGGCACTGAGAGGGTTTGTGATGGAGTCAGTGGATTTGGGAGATCCCTGAGCTGCAGGGAGTGGATTTGAGGCTGTTCCCAGTGGCCTGTGTCCTCCTGATGCCACCATTCCACAATGCTGATTTCTGTTTCCTCCTTCTATACCAGCTGCCTGCCCTTAATAAAATAGGAGAAAGCACATGCAGTCCCCAAAATGGCTACACTGTGTGTGGGACCTGTACCCAGAACCAAGAGCCTCTTCCAGGAGTGAGGTTTGGGGGCAACGAGGCAGCCAGACCCCATATTCACCACGTCTGAGCAGGAGCCAGGTGACTGCTGACAGGAATGCCCCAGGTGTGCTGTGCTGTGTGAAGGGAGGGGCTGGCAAAGGTGGAGGGGGCCCGGTGTGCCCCGGGGTGCCTTGGCTGGGCGCTGCTGGGTGACCTCAGGCAGAACACGTGGGTTTTTCTGGGAACTGTTTGGGTTGGGCTGCTGTGGGTTTCAGAGACCCCTTGTGAGACACCGTGGGTCAGACTGAAACACTGAGCATCCCCAGCTCCTGGTCTTGGCTGGAAGTGAGGGTTGTGTCCAGCCTGTGAGGCTCCCAGTGAACGAGTGGGGATTCCCAAAATAGAGGCGGTCCAAAACTCAGGTGTACACATGGATGTGCTGCTTTTGATGGCGTGAGACAGACACCAGCCCATTTCCAGGGGTGTGTGGGACCTGCAGAGAGCCCTAGAGGACAAGGCCTGGGATTCCTGTGGGTGGCCACGCCATCGCAGTTGGCCATTTCCAGGGGTTGCCACAGAGCAAAGGCTTTGGCTGAGACGTCTCTGCCTTGAGAAGACACGCTTGGCTTCGTTGCAGGCTCCTCCTGGCTGGTGATGCTGCAGGGTGAGGAGGAGGAGGGTTTCCCTGACCCACTTCCTGAGGCAGTGGGGCTCTCTCCCAGACAGTTCCTTGCAGAAGTGAGACTCGCACAGGGATTGTCTCCTCCCATGGCCAGCCCTGAGTGTCCGGAGCTCAGTCAGAGCCCTCCTAGGCCGGGGCAGCTGGCAGAGCGGTGCCTGTTGCCCGGGCAGGTATGATGGGGATGAGGGTAGACAGGTTGTACTGGTGCTTTTCAGGGAGCAGTTTGTGTCACCTTGCTGGCCCCTCGGCACTGGTGTTGGCCCTCGGCGTGTGCTGTGGGGCTGTTCCCACGGCTGCTCCGAGGAGGTTTATAAGTGAGATGTGTAGGGCGGTGTGGGTGGGGAGGGGAAGAAGGTTATCCGGAGGCTGCTGCCGGACAGATCTCGGCTCTCTGAAGTTATCAGCACCTCACTGTCATTGAGGCAGGGACAATGCTCAGAGAAGCCCCTCTCCTTGCCCCTAGTGCCCACCCTTTGCTGGCAGGGGATGAGCGTCATGGAGGGGAAGCTGTAGCTGTCAAGGATGGGGCGCACTCCCAGGGAATCAGGTGTCTCAAACATGTGGTCGATGTCGGAGAAGTTCACCAGAGCCTGGGTGGAGTCATAGGAGCTTTTCTCCATGTCGTCAGCCCTGCAGGACTGGGGGAAGCTGCCCTTGTCCTGCCCTTTCTGCCTCAGCAGGCGGAAGTCATCTCTGAAGTGGGGGTTGAAGAGCAGGTAGAGCAAGGGGTTGAGGCAGGCAGGCAGGGGCAGGACCACAAGGAACACGGATTTGATGACCTCTGGAGTGATAAGGAAGAGATTGAGGGTAGAGGAGAAGGTGAGGAAGGCCACTGGGCAGTAGAGGAGGCAGTTGGTGAAGATCAGCCAGGCCACATGCTTGACCATGGCGCAGTCCCAGACAGCGCTGAACTCCCCCTTCAGCAGGCTGCAGTAGAGTCGGATGTAGGTGCCGGTGATAGTCAGGAAGCAGAGCATGTTTGTCATCACCAAGGCCACAGTGAAGCCCAGGGTGGCGGGTTTCCCCTCCGGGATGGGGTACGGGAGGCAGAGAGGGGACGCTCCATATTCCCCAACGGAGAAGAGAGGCAGAACGGCAGCCACAGAGGACAGCAGCAGGCAGCAACCGGCAGCAGCCTTGACCTTGCCTAGCGAGGGGGACTTCCCGTAGCCCCGCACGCAGGAGGCTGAGAGGCTGCACTGCACAGCAGCCAAGGTCAGCAGGAAGATGGCAGCCTGGGAGGCCAGCACGGACAGGAACCCTGTCACCCTGCAGCCCGCACCCGTCTCCCATCTGGCGCCGTATCTGGCAAAGTGGCCGTAGGTGAGGCTGTCCACCAGGGCCAGCATGCTGCAGGAGATGCCCGTCAGCATGTTGGCCCCAGCGATGGAGCCCACGAGGAACTTCACCGGGGACAGGTAGCTGGGGGAAGCAAAGACAGCCAGGATGACCAGCCCGTTGCAGAGCACCGAGACCAGAACGATGACCCAGACTCCCAGGCGGATGATCCAGCTCTCAAACAGGTGATCACAGGGCTTGAAGGGACCTGGAAGACAAACCCCAAGTTACACCCAGCAGACACCGCTTCTCTCCGGTGGTGCTGCTCAGAGTGGTGGCCAAGTCCCAGCCCTCTCCTGGCCACACCAGCCATGTGAGTGCTGAGGGCTGGCAAGGAAAATATGGCATTGTCCACCCTCTTCTGCAGCTGCCTCTTGGCTCGCCCCTGCGCTCCTGACCCCACACTGGAGTGCCTCTGGCATCCTCTCAGATCTTGTCTAGGGCAGAAAAAAGGTGCAGGGAGAGGTTGAAATGAAATGTAAGAAACAACACACTCATCAGAGCTCCTAAAATGTAAAAAGGTCGTGAGTCCAGACTGACCCGCACTCCTGGTGTCAGCCTGGCATCTGGGCCCCTCTACCATTACCTGCTCCTTCTTGTGTTCCCCCTGGGAGTTAAGTGGTGTGGAGATCTGTCAGGATGCTGTATCCTGCTCTGGCATTGCCAGCCTCTCTCTGTACACTCAAGACCCTGGCTAAGAGGTGTCTGACTGTTTCTGCATGAATGGCCTCTGCACAGAGGGGATGAGCACCTTGAGGTGAAGTGTCTGGGCATGAGGGAGAGAGGGAGGGAGCTGGTGTGGCAGGGAAAGGACAGAGGGGTCTGGGCAAGCAGAACATGGAAGGATATCAGGAGAAAGAAAGAACAGAAGTGGATGGATGGGGGAGTGAGTAAGGGAAGGTCATGGAGGGGTACAAAGAGGACTGGTGTGGAAGCTGTTTGCCAAAGAAAAAAGAAGAAAGTGGGGAAAGAGAGAGTGGGGAATGGCATACAATTGCCTCTGGGAGGGAGTGGGATGTTTCAGTGAGGGGCTCAGCAAAACCAAAAACAGGATGGTAGAAGTTTTATGTGGTAGAGAGCAAACAAAATTAGAGGAAATGGAGAAATCATTTTCATCTCAAAGGAGGTGAAGCTCAGAGTGTCAGACGAAACCTTGTTCCTTTTGCAACAAACTCAGTGGAACAACTGGTGGAAACTCTGTCCCTGCCAGTGTCCCACAGCCGGCTGACTGGGACCAGACCTCTCCAGCCTCCAGGTGTGCTTGTGTAGGACCCCGCTGAGCTATGAACAGGGACAAAATCAGAAGGCAACTTCCTCGAGCCCCAGCCAGCATGTGCAGTCTAGTGCCTCCCTGCTTTCCCTTCCTCAGGAAACAGAGCAGAGTATCCCTGCAGTTTGCAATGCTGTAGGTATGATCAGGACATCAAGAACAAGGCCCTGCCATGCAATATTCCAGGCTGGCTGAGACAAAGCCAAGGGTAAGTCATGCAAAGGAACAGGGACTTCTGGAGGGCCAGGTCTGAGTGCAGCAGGTCAGTGGATGGAGGAGCTGCTGATACCTGGGATTCTCCATCAGGCTTATCCTGACCTGGGCCTCTCCTCACAGGAGGGCAGCTCCATCCAACGGGGAGAAGGAAACTCCTCACCTGTCCCCCATGCAGCCTAGGACCAACCTATCAGGCTTCTCATCTGAAAGGTCTTGGGGGATCCTGGGGATTTAGAGAAGCTCAAAGGATCTTGATGCCATAATGATTTTTTTGCCTTTTCTTTTATACCTCTTTTGTATGCCTTGGTGGCCTTTTATATTCTTGGTGTTTCTTTTTAGCCTACATTCCTAGACTTAATGTTTTGCTGAGTTAGGAGACTGAACATCTTGGAGGCCTCAGACAGCAAGGTCCTCTCTGGAACACATTTTGTAAGCTAAAAGATAGGTTGGTCCAGGGGAGGGTTCCTCGGGGAGGGGGGTTCACTTGGCCTCACTCATTGGGGAATCTTTGATAGATGTGCTAATTTGTAACACCTATAATTCTATACCTGATCTATCATGGGGGTGCATTCTGGGGTGGGCATTTCGAGGTGCATGTTGGGAGTGTTCCACCTGGATGGAGTGCACCAGGGATCCTTGAAATAAACACCGAGGGAAAAAACCCTTTTTCCCTTCTAACCGTGTTTGGCTCTGATTTTAAGAACAGGGATAAGGCATCAATCTCAACTCTGTTCAAAGGGTTTCCCTGGCTGCTCACCGGGGCTTGGTGTGCACTGAATAGTGGGGTGCAGCTTTGATTCCTCAAGGTCCAGCTGGAGATCATCTGCATCTAGGTCATCTGGGGAGAAAAGAACAAGAAATGGTGCTCAGAGAAGAACAAGCAGAACCATCAGAGCTAACTGGGCCAGGAGCTTTTCCTGCTGCCTGTCCTCCACAGAGACTGTCCCAGCCATTTCCCAGCCTGCAAGATCAAAGTAGCTGCTGGTGTAAAATTTGTCCCCTGCAGTCACTGCTGCAGAGGGAGAAGATTTTGTAAACGTTGGTGGGTTGCAGTGTAGCCAACCCCTCTGTTTTTAGGTTACTCCCAACATTTGAAGTGTAAGAGCCCCAGATCCCAGAGCTGTGTGACTGTGGTTCCCTCCTCCCAGCATGCTTTATTAAAAGTAAATAAATACTCCAGCCTGTGTGGTTACAGAACACAAAGCCTTCAAATGCATCTTCTCCATGGGAGCTTTCTGGGCAGGCCTTGTCCAATGTTTGTTCATCAACAGGGATTTTGGGGCTTTGTTCATAGGGAGCCATCAGCCTCTTCTTGCAGCACAAGTTTTTCGTCAGCAACCACCACCACCAAACAGTTCAGCAGCAAAGAGACAAGGGAACACAACATTTATTGCTTTATTTTATGCCCTGTAATATCTTGGGACTGTTTTTAATCGTGGATGTTCCCAGGATTGGCTGAAGGCAGACTGGTTGCCTGTGGCTGCAGGCTCTGCATCCATGGGGTTTGTGCAGCCAGGCTGCAGAGACCAGCCCTGCACCAGCATCTCTGTCATGCTGGCAGCAGCACCCCGAGCCAGGCTGGGGCTTGTGAGGGCCAGGCACAGACCCCTGGCTGAGGAAGAAGCTGCTGGAAGGGAATGGGGCCGAGCCCTCAGCTGTGTTTTTGGTGTAGGTCGTCGCCAAGGCGAATGGCATCCTCTCAGTCTGGTCCACGACGTGCTTTTCTGCTTTGTTCCTTGTTCCTCCTCCCAAAGTCCTGCTCACTGACAGCACTGGGACACAGTGAGGACAGCTGCTGTCCTGCTGCCCCGTTCCCACCCATGGAACCAGCACAGCCTTCAGCTCCCAGTGGAGATCTTTGGAGGGTTTTCTGCCAGCGGGAGGAAAGGGAAAGGATGTCGTTTTGTTCTTGCTACAGCCTGGCAGCCAGAGAGCTGGATCTGTGGCTGTGGGATGAACTCTCACTTGGATGAATGGACTGCTGCTGGAGCCCCGGTGTGCACCTGGCAGCTCAGACACTGGCCAGGAAGGCAAATTTGCACAGCGCTGAAGATAAGGCTGACCTGAGTGGGATTTCCTTGTCTAATCTGTTTAGAAGTGGTGCCTCTCATGAGCTCTGCTCCCTGCCTGTGTTTGAAAATGTGACTGGGATTACTTGATTAAGGGATGATGACAAACAACGTGCTATCTTTAGTGCCTTCTGACAAGCTTCATGGCTTTCTCAGCTTCAGGGAGCTTTGGAAAAAAAAGTCATTTTTAAAATCTGTCTATGTAAGAATTGAAATATTACTGCTGCTTTGGAGCCTGGCAAGGAAACACTCACAGTGGGATGGAAAAATATTTCATCCTTGTATTTTATAGTCTTATAAATCCCCAGTGTCTTTTCCAGCCACAGTGCGGAGGCTGTGATGTGCAGTCACGATACCCGAATAAAACAGACACAGGCACAGACTCTGTGCTCTGCTGAGACCCAGCCCTTGGGAAAGTGTAACCTGTGCCATCCATTTTCTCCTCAAAGCCTGGTTTTAAGCCCAGGTTAAACATTTTCATGAAGTGAAGGATGATCTTTTGTTTTGCCTGGACTGCTGAGCCTGCTGGGAATTACAAAGCAATCCTTAGTCAGCACAGTGGGATTCAAAGTGAAAAATGTACCTCTCTCTGCTAGAAACCAGTCCTCCAGCCTGGGAACTGTGGAGAAAGGAAAATGGCTGTTGTGTCCTAGCAAGGCAGGCTGCCTTGGTTTTGAAGAAGCTGTTATTTATTTGAATTTTGCTGAGGCACCTCCACTTTTTGAGGTCTTGTGGGAAAAACCCACTTTTCCAGTAGTGCCCTTTCCATGAGAAAGGAGCTGCCTGTACCAAAAGTGAGAGGCAGAGGAGCAGAACTGCTGGAGAAGGGATAGAACAGAAAACACTGGGCTGACTGCTTTTCCCCTTAGTGCTGTCTGCTCGTTCCCTTAGTCCTGTCTGTCCCAGCCAGGGCGGTCCCTGGGGTTTGCAGGGACCTGCCCTCTTCTGGGATAAGGGCACGAGTGGCTGCAAGGGGCCCGGGCAGATCCTGTTTTGGGTCTTGAATGGCCTTCTTGATTGACAGAAGTAGGAAAGGTGTATCTCTAAGGACTCTCCAGTGTTAGCCAGGTGGTTGCAGATGTTCATTAGTAACTGTACAAGCTGTTGGAGGTGCTGGGCTGGGAGCAGCAGTGTCCTGCTGCCGAGGATAACCGGACACACGTGCTCCCTTCTCACTCCCCACAGCTTTGTTCCATCATTGCAAACACACGCTTGTAAGTGAATACATCCCTTTCTGTCCTCAAACCAGAGGACCCAAAGGGAGGTGCTGGGATGGTGATGGAAGTGCCCCAGGGCACTTTTCCTGCCCTCCTCTGCAGCCACTGTTGGGAGCTGCTGGGGACTGCTGGGGGCTGTCCTGGTGACAGGACCCTGAGACATCTTTGGGTTCCTGCTCAGCCACAGGGGACAGACTTGGGGCAGGAGGTGTCTGCTAAACACTGCCAGTTGTAATCCAAAGAGGCTGAGATAACTGGGATTGCCCAGCCTGGAGAAGAGAAGGCCCCAGGGCTTAGGGACCCTTCCAGCACCTAAAGGGTCTCCGAGAGAGCTGGAGAGAAGCTGTGGCTGCCCCATCCCTGGAAGTGTCCAAGGCCAGGTTGAACGGGGCTTGGAGCAACCTGGGATGGTGGAAGGTGTCCCTGCCCATGGCAGGCGTGGAATGAGAAGAGATCTAAGACTGTTCCCAAACCCAAACCATTCCACAATTCTATGATATCCCAGACATTGAAAGTGCTGGAAGTGAGACCTTAAACATCTGTTTTGACAAGGTGACAGAATGATGAGACATGCACTGACCACACTACTCTGGGCCTCAGGTGGCTGTTACTCAGATGTGAATGTGTGTACTTGGGCGGTGTGGGGTGGGTTCCCAGGCATCCCCAGGGCCCTGGAAGGATGGGGGAGAGATGATGTGGCCCTGGGGCCTGTGGCACCACGTGTGCTCTGTGTCTGTGTGCTCTGGTGGTCCCTCGGTGCAGGGCTGGGCTGGGGCATGGGTGCTGGATATGGCAGCAGGAGAGGCTGCAGGAGCCACTGCCGGGCAGGGCAGGGCTGGGCACTGGGGGCCTTTCCTTGTCCCTGCATGGCTGCCTGGGACCAGCTGCCTTTCACTACCCAGCTGGAGGTTCCGTGGACTCGTTTGGGAAGGACTGGAAGCAATGCACAAGGCTGAGAGGACAGAGCTGTCTGGCAGTGCTCCTGTCCCTCTCACAAGTTCTCCCACAGCAGCTGAGTGCCCTGACAAGCCTGGCTGGACCCTGCTGCGACACAGCCCTGAGGTATTTTCTCTTAAGCAGACCACTTTCCCTCTTGCATGAAAGGAATGTTTGGGAGCATTTTTCCTCTCTAATGAGGAAGTGTTACAAGGTTCGTATAACCCAGCTAAATACCACGAGTAGCCATCGGAAAGGAAGCCCAGGGAACAGAAATAAAGCAATGATTAAGTAAAAGAGCAACCCCTTGTCATCAAGAGCAGACCCCATTGCTGGAGGTCTGGAGAGTCAACTGCAGAAGCTGCACATCATAAGGAAAGATGTTCCTGTGCATTTCACAACTGCACCTCTGAGCTTTGATATTTCAAAACAGATCCAATGCTTTAACATCTGAAAATGAGAGCCTTTATGAGCTGCAAATAGTCTCATTTGGCACGTCTTAGAATCAGTCAGCATTCCCCTCGGGTCCCAACATCTCATGAACACACCATCCATGAGGCCTGGAGGCTTGGGACCCTGTGGTAGGTTTTGGTCTGCTGACAGGGCCAGGGGACAGCATCCCTTGGGACATCAAAGACTTTGGTACCGAGCAAAAGCAGGTCTCTGGCCCCTTGTCACAAATTAGATCTTTCCAGAAATGCTATAATTAGCTGGGCAAACCCCACAACTTTCTGCACCAGGACTGCTACACTATGGGCTGCATTAATGATGGAAAAAGTGACCTGGCTCAGAATAAAATCCTGCAGCACTGACTGTAACATGACTCCTCTGTACTGTCCGGCCAGTGTTACCACCAAGTCTACCATGCTTCCTGAAGCCACATCATGCCAGTAGGAATCACATTTGCTACCCTCTGGCTGGACTCTTTGCATGTGTAAAGCTTATTCTCAGGCTGTGAAGGATCAGGGCAGGAGCAGGAGCACAGGGCTTGTGGGTCACTTGCTGGCTGTGTCACGAAGTGTCTGGGCCATCCTGCCCATAACACAGAATCCAGCAGCTCTGGGTCAGTATCTGCCTCCAGATCCAGTCCTGCCTGCTCAGGATGTGAAAGGGCACAGCAGAGCCCCTGGCTGTGGCTGGATGCTCAGTGCTCCTGGGAGCAGGTGAGTCAGGGGCTCTCCAGGGACACAGCCCCCTCTCCATCTACCCTGTGGATTTGCTACAGGATGTCTCAGACCTTGGAAGTGCACTGTATTTACACAAATATATAAATAGATGCAGCATCCAGGCTGTGTCCTGAAATGCTGTTTCCACTCTCCAGCAGTTACAGAGGAAGCAAAGGGGCTCATGCTTTTCTTTACATTATCCTGAGGTTCTCTAGCAAAGGGATCACACCAGCTGGAGCTGCTGCTGTGCTGTGGGGCTGGGAGTGTAGGGGTGCCTTGCACTCTCTGCTGGCCTCCTGGAACTGGCCTCATGCAGTCCGTGCAGAGCTGCACTTTGGAGCAGAGAATAAATTGACTCTTGGACAGAAGGTGCTGTTCGACCATGGAGCTGCTTCTTCCCTGCCTTGGCCAGTCCCTGTCCTGACTTCCCCAAACGTGTCCTGTTGTCACACCTGTCCCTGACCCTTGCTGTAACACCAGGGCTGTGCACAAAAGTAGCCCATACACAGCTCTCTCTACCTCCAGCCAGCTGAATATTCCAGGTCTTTGAGTTCATTCTCTTACCCAGATTAATCCCAGGGTCCTTCCTCTAGATGATGTAACAACAAAGGCTGATGTCCTGCCAAAGGCTCCACACTGCCCAGAAATCTAATGGCCAAGCCCAGTTGTCCCAGGTAGCCTCAGCCACCTTCCAGTGCCTTGGGCAGCCTCCCTCCATAGCCAGCAAGGCCAAATCGACAAACATGTCCATGTTGTGGAGGACTGCCAGGTCCTTTGGTTACATTGTGAAGGTTTGGATGTGCCAGATCTACTCTTTCTTCCACGTGGGGTCACCAAATGAAGCCCATTCAAAGCAGAGGGTCACCTGTGTTGAAGAAGGCTCAGCCTGCCTTCCCTGAGGCAGGTGTCACCTCTGACAGTGGCACCACTCCTGCACCTGCAGCATTGCACCCAAGCTCACAGCCCTGCCCAGGGCCTGATCATCACCCAGCCCTGTTTACTCACAGTGGTTATCAGCGTGAACTGGGAACAATTCCGAGTTCCTCTTGTGGGGATCCTCCTCCTCAGGGCTCATGTCTTCTGTCTCCCACTGGCTGGACACCCTGAAGAAGCTGCTGCAGCTCCCGTAGGCACAGCACTGGTAGGCATAGGGCACCTCCAGGACTCTGCACAGAAGAAAGCAGAACTTTAAAGTGTGTCCCCTCCATGACCTGACTCTCCATTGCTTTGCACTTTTTGCTTAGTTCCTTCAGTTGTTCAAAGATGAAACTCATCTATACAGAGTCACAAAATATTCTGAGTTGGAGGGACCCACAAGGACCATCATGTCCAGCTCTTGAGTGAATGGCCCATACAGGGATCACACCCACAAAGTTGGTGCTATTACCATTGTACTCCAACTGGCTGAGCTACCCTCAGAGTCAAAAAAAATGGAACATTCCACAGATTTCTGTGATGTCCTTGCACAGGAGCCATGCTGATCTTCTCTGTATCGTTCCAGTTTTGGTACAAGTGCTGCTGGCATGACACAAGCTGGTCCGTATGGTGGTGGTGACAGTGGAGAGGGACTTTGCTTTGGGGAAGGACTCCATGTAGGACAGGGTGTGGACCCAGGGCACCCCATGGTGTCTCTGCACTGACCCACTTTTGGTGCTTAAGACATTGTCAGTCAATAGACTGTTGTTAACACCACATTAGGAAACTGCTCTAAAGTTCCCAGATAGTTCCTTGTCCTGGTTCCAGCCAGAACAGGGTTAATTTTTGCAGTAGGTGGGAGGGAGCGTGGCCAGGACCTGGAGGTTTTTCTGTACCACCTTACTCATTGCTGGGGGCTGGGGGGAAGGGAGTCTCTCCCGGGGAGAAGGGAGCAAATGTGATGGGGGAGCCATCTGGTATTCGTTTGTTGTTGGGGGGCTTTCCATGGAAATAATTTTCGTTTCTTAAACTTCTTGTTAGTAATATTGTTGCTGTTACTGTTTGCATCTTATCTCATTGCTGCTTCCAGTAAATTGTTCTTATCTCAACCCATCACCTTGGCCTTCTGTGCCTCCAGTTGGGGAGGAGTGAGTGGTGCATCGTTTTAGTGGGAATATTTAATTGGAGAATACTGTTCCTAAACTACCACACTCCTAAAAACCCTTCTGCTGTTCTCCTCAGACTAAACTAGCCCCTCTCTCCAATATGCCATGTACAGTCTTCAATTTTTACCACAAGGCCATGGTTTGCCAGGCATTCTTTTTTTCCTTCAAGGGGAGAAGCTTCCCTAGAGCAAGGCTCCCCTTCCTTGTTGTTGAGGGTCAGAGAGGCACCTTCAAACTCCAGTTTGAAGCTCAGTCCCAGCTCAGGCAGGAATTCTCAGGTCTCCCAAGTGAAGCAAGTTATTTAAATATGTCTGATTTCTACTTGAAAGTTGATTTGTTAGTCGTTAATTATAGCATGTATTACAAGGTTAATTCATCAGCAGCTGAGCATCGTCTGGATGCAATACCAGGCTGTCTGTCAGCAGCTGCATTTTTGGCTTTGCTGGAAGTCAGGGAGACTGCTGATGAAGGCAAAGGAACCTCAGGTTTTCCAGACAATTAAGGTCTTCTGACAAGATCAGTAAATGTGGTAAAACTCCATATTCTAAAAATATGTTTTTGTTTTATGTTCCCAAACATTTCTGGCTGAGCCCCAGGAGGGTCTGGAAACTCTGTATACAAACTTGTTTCCTGTTACAAGCTCCAAATTAGATGCTGTTATTGAAAGGTGGTAGGGAGGTGCAGATCCTCCCAGCAAGGCTAAGAACTGCTCTCAGATGACTCCTCCAGACATATGCCCCAGGAGTAAGGCTACTTAATGGCAGTACCCCAAAATCCAGGGAATGTAACGGGTCCATTGCCTGGCATGGATCAATGAAGCACTGCTGCAGGCTCAGTTTCTCTGGTACAAATCCAAACCAGCTCAAGAGATGCCCATGGAACTAATTTAGAGGAGAAACACCCTGGAAGTGCTGAACTTGATCCACCCTGCACAAGGGACTGTCTCTTAGAGTGGGTCTGGAGGAGACCATGCAGATGCTCCGAGGGCTGGAGCCCCTCTGCTCTGGAGCCAGGCTGGGAGAGCTGGGGGTGTTCACCTGGAGAAGGCTCCAGGGAGACCTCAGAGCCCCTTCCAGGGCCTAAAGGGGCTTGGCACTTGTGAAGCTGCAGCTTGAGTCCTGCTTCCACTTCTGGACCCCTCACTTCAAGAAAGACATTGAGGGGCTGGAGTCAGTCCAGAAAAGGGAAATGGAGCTGGGGAAGGGTCTGGAGAGTAAATCATATGGAGGGTGGCTGAGGGGGCTCAGCCTGGAGAAGAGGAAGCTCAAGGGATTCCCTGTCAGCAGGGACCTTCTCACTCCCTACAACTGATGATTGTAACAAGGTGGGGCTTGGTCTCTTCTCCAAGGCACTAAGTGGCAGGGAAAGAGGAAATGGCCTCAAACTGTGCCAGGGGAAACTCATGTTGGAATCAGGAGGAATTCCTTCAAGGTAGGGCTTGTTAGACATTGGAAAGGGCTGCCCAGGGAGGTGGTGGAGTCCCCATCCCTGGAGGTGTTTAAGGAACGACTGAATGTGGCACTCAGTGCTCTGGGCTGGTGACAAGGTGGGGATTTGGCACAGGTTGGACTTGATGCTCTCAGAGGTCTTTTCCAACAGAAATGATTCTCTGATTCTGTGGTTCTGTGAAGACAGCTGGAGAAGGACTTTGGACAAGGGCCTGGAGAGACAGGACAAGGAATCCTCATTTCCTACTGTAAAGGGCAGGGATAGATGGGACATTGGGAAGGAATTCCTCCCTGTGAGGGTGCTGAGGCCCCGGCACAGGGTGCCCAGAGAAGCTGTGGCTGCCCCGTCCCTGGAGGTGTTCCAGACCACGCTGAATGGAGCTTGGAGCAACCTGGGATAGTGGAAGATGTCCCTGCCCATGGTCACGGAGTGGAACTGGATGAGCTTTAATGTTTCTTTCCAACCCACACCATATTGTTCTATGATCCTGGGTGTAGAAAACCCTCCAACAGCTTCTGGAATCCTCTGCCATTTGGAAACCAGTCATGCAGCAGATCCCAGCTATGAGTTTAAAAAGTCAGAAAAGAGAGCCCTGCAGACACCACTGCTGAGACAGCCTGAAGTGAAGCTCCACACTTTTCCTCAGGCCTGAGCTGTTAAGCCCCACGTTGGTACAGTGACCTGTGACCCCTGTCCTATGTGTAAACTGGAGAAGCTCCAGCTTTGGAAACCCATTCTGGATGAGTGGGAGCATCAGCTCATGCACACTTGGCTTGGGACACCCAAGCAAGAGATGACTTCATCTGAGGGGAATTTGTGTTCTCTGGAGCACGGGTGCCTAAGCCCCGGGGCAGGTGCCATGCTGAGACCCAGGAGCCAAGGAGGGTCAGGAAAGTCTGAGCCTGCAGCACAGCACTATGCTCTGAGCCTTTTGCAGCCTCTTCTTGATCAGTTTGACCCCTTCAGGCTCCTCATTAATCCATAACAGACAAGACACGGCCACACAAGCAGAGTTTATGGAAGGAAACCTGGATGTCATTAGGTAGGACTGCTTCTGGGAATGTTTTCCATTGAGAGGAGCCCTGAGCTGGGCCTGCTCCACGCTTTCCACTTGTGTGTGTGTGTTTGGGGTGGGGGTGGTGGCCTGGGAGCACATCACTGCTCTCCCGTGGAACATATTAAAGACGAGATGTGTTAGCAGCAGATGGATCTTCCTCTACCCATGGGCCTGGAAGTGTGGAGAAAGCACGAGAGGGACAAGGAGAGCAGGAGGCTGAGTGCTGTAAGAAACTACAGGCTGAGCTGAACACCAGAAGTGAAAGAGTCAATGCTCCAAGTACCTCATTTTGGGGAAGCTCTCCTTGGTGAAGGGCTCAGAGAGAGCTGGGTTGCCTTGGAGCTTCAGATGGGTCAGTCCAGCCAAACCATCCAGGGGCAGCGTGACCAGCTGGTTGTCAGTCAAGTCCCTGGTGAGGGGAAAGCAGAGAGGGAGACCTCGGTCAGGGCTCTGCTGCTGGTGGTATCTCAGCCAAGCAGAGGGCACTGCCTCAATTGCCCCCTTGATGTGCTGCTGAAATGGGGCTGGGTGCTGCACTGGGGCCTGTGGAGATAAATGCACTGAGACTGCAGTCCCTGGGAAATGAGGGACCGGGGTTAGAGGCCATGCTGAAAGCTCTGTGTGGTGTCTCCCTTGCTGTACACGTATGTACCCCACACATCTCTTCCTCCATAATGGGTCAGGAGTGACTGCAGATCCCAGCCCATAAAATACCCAAGAGCCTTAGAGAGGGGGCTGAGAGCTGGGGACATCCCAGAGCCAGCACAGATGCCTGCAGTGACTCTTGCAGAAAGAGCCCATCATGCTGATCTTCCTTAAAGGCATCTAAGGCAGCTATGAAAGCATCAGGAAATGGAGGTTTAAGTGTTCTGGGTGAGAGCATCTTGAAGATGGCCCCTCCTGCACTTCATCCTCCCTTTATTAACCATATCAAAAGGAACCCTTGGGATTTGTTCTGTCCACATCAGTGCTGAGACATGCACCTCAGCACATCAGTCTTCCACCATCTAAATCCCAGGTGTCCTGGTAGCCCAGGGAGTCAGTCTGAGGTCCTCAGACACCTCCTATCCATGGCCCACTGTGAATGAAATATTCCTGCAACTTACAGCTTGGTGAGGGAGTGCAGAGTCACAAAGGCTTCTGGGTGAATAAACTGGATGTAATTCCAACTCAGGTCTCTGCAAGGCAAGGACACACCAGTAAGAAGAGAGCAGAGCAGGGCAGTGAAGCTGCTGGCACTGGCCTGGCCAAGGGCCCTGGTGGGAGCACCTGTGGGGTCTGGAGCCTCTTGGTCAGCAGAAGTTCTGTCCCATTGCAGCTCCCCACAGACCAGTACAGGTCTGTAGATGGTGGTTTCTAACAGAGGGCCCAAGAGTTTGCCTTGCAGGAGCTCCTCTGCTGAGAGCAATGGGAAAGGTTCTTTTCTGGCTTAATTTCTGTAAATTTGGGAATTTTCTGCCAATGGGCCAAACAGGTCATGCCTTAGTGTCAGAGCATCCCCAGTGCAGTCACAGTGCTGGGTGCAGCAAGGGCAGATTGGGCCAGGGGTCTGGGGAAGGTGATTTTAGAATGTCTGCTGCCATGTACAGGTGCTTTGGATTCACTGAGTCCCCTCAATAAACTCTGCCTCCATCCAAGTGAAAGGGCTCTGCTCCCTCTGTCACCAAATTGGAAACCAGCAAATTGGGACACATTTCTTGCCCTAAGGCTGACTACAGGACAACCTCCATCTCTCCAACTCTAAGGGAGCCAAGAAACCTGCTCAGCTGTGTGTGAAATCGGGTGGGATGAATCCTTCCCACAGGGACCAGAACATACCCAGAGGTCATGGCAGAGCTTGCTGAGCTGTGTGTGTGTGACTGTGGGCTGGAGCTGCATGCTCATGTTTCCCCAAGTCTGCAGCGTCACCTGTAACACCTCAGCATTCCCGGGCAGCTGTAACCGTGGTGTACCTGACACCCTCGGGATCCTGGGAATGCTGGGCTATTCAATGGCACTCACATTGCTGCACCATGGGAAAAGATTTGGTGTGATTTAATTCACTTCCTAACAGAACAGCAAATAACACCGTCAGGGCTCTTCCCACATGTCACAGAGACAATTGTGCCCTTCACGGCCTTGCCAGCTCTGCAAGGTGCCGAGCACTCCGGAGGTCACTCTGTGCATGGGAGGTGCATGCTGGGCTGCACTTGGTGCATGGAACACAAGCTTTGGAGTTGTGGGAAGGAACTTTCGAACCAAACGGGACGCTCTGCATGGATGTTCCAGGAGTGCTCGGCCCAGGACCAGCCTGTGTAGGACAAGGGGTGCTGGAGCTCAGGTACACCAGGGTGAATCCCTGCCCTGAGTTCCTCCTGGCGTTCGTGAGGCCTGTCTGTGACGTGGGCTCTGCTTTGGCAGAGCTGCAGCGCGTGGTGAGAGCACCTGGGGTGTGGGCACAAGGTGGGCAGGTAAGGAGGGGGGTCTGCAGGCACAGGGGAAGCTAAAAGGAGGGTTTGTGCCCTCTTCTCTAAGGCGGAATGGAAGAGGGACTGGACAGAAAAACCTCCTAGCAGAGACAGGCGGTGGGGTTGGGAGCTTCCCAGAGCCCGTCTGGGTTCACAGCTCCCCCTCCCCAGCAGGACCCCAGCCGGTCCCTGGCAGACAATACTTGCATGGAGCGCAGGGCCATCAGCTGCACGAAGGTGTCTGCTCTAATCTCGTGGATCTTGTTGTGCTGGAGACCACTGGAAAAACAGAAACTAGTTTGAGAAGAGAGCTGAAGGCAGCATTCCTACTTCATGGATATCTTTGTCCCAGTGCAGCAGATGCAGACTGTCACAGTGGAAGTCGCTGTGCTTGGGAGACCTGCTTTATTTCAAGAGTTAAACAGGATGAGCAGCAAAACTTGTCAAAGCCATTCTCTCCTCCAGGCAGCTCCAGGGCTCAGCCAGCCTCTGCTTTTGGTGCCATCATGACTCAGTAAAGAACTGTTGATGTGCAGTGGCCGAAGGTGCCCTGTTAACTCCCAATCCACACTGGTTTCCCACTCTGCTCTGCCCAAAGCCTCCAAAGTGCTTTTTCCAGAGGAAAAGCCAAGAGCTTGGAGCCAGTGGTCAGCAACCATCTCTGTGTGACCCATCAGGAAGGACCATGTGCCCTTTGCCTTGCTGAGGATGAAGGAGGTTTGAGGGCTGGAGGCATCTCAGTATTTAATGAAGAAAAATCTTGATGTCCTGCAGAACCCACCATCCACACCTGCACATGAAGTGCCTCAGCCCTCCACATCTTTCCAGCTGTCTCCTTCATCCCCTGGGGAAGGGGAAAGAGCAGGGTGAGAGTTCACACAGGCACTGCTGACTGACCTACACACTGCCCACACCCTCAGGAGACATCCTGGATGCTCCAACCATGCACCTTGTGGGAAAGGCTCAGATTCCTGCAGAATGCCTGTCATGAGTTCCCAGACCTGCAGGAGCAGTGTCCCCATCTGTGACCTTCTGCAAGGGGAGACAGCCACTGCCTGGTGCTCCACCTACAGCAGCTCCCTGGGTGTTTTTCAGGTAGTTAACCTGCCTTTAGACTCAGAAATGATCTTGACTCATCTCACACAAGGACCCTCATGTGCTGGCTGTAATGTCTCTGCTGGTTTTTGGCCATGTGCTCCTCCTGTTCCAAAGGCTGACCACTTGAGGCTGGTCCCTTGGTGCCCCATGTCACCAGGCTGGCATAACTCCTACCTCTAGCCAAGATTTCACGTGGAGGCCACTCTGGGCACAAATTTGGGGGTCTCACTGACTGGAAGAGGTAGAATTTGGGCAGAAGGGGTATTGGAGCAAGGTAGAGAAAAATAATTTAGGGGTGTTTAGCTGTGAGGGATGAGCTGTGGGGTGCAGGTAAAGGTCTGCACAGGGGCAGTTACAGCAGAGCCATGGCACACCTGAGTTGTTTGTGTGCCAGGCTGTACCACCAGGCACCACCAAACTTGTTTCAAACCATCAGGAATGCTGATATTGGTGGGGTGGGGCTTACAGGACAGTAACTTTGGGGTTAAGGGACCAAATACTAATTTTGTAAAAAAAATATTAATTTAAGGTATAATCTATTTGAGTTCAGCAGCCAGGAACTGGGAGTTATTGTCGTTTTATATTAATGTTAAGTCTGAATTTGGCATATTATAGAATTTTCTAAGAAGGAACTTAGGCAGAATATGTGAAACTACAGGTTTGGAATTCTGAACATTTGTCCTTTTTTGGTGTACTTCCTATGTTTTTCAAATGTTTTCCTGGGAATACTCTCACAGCTGCCATAAAAGGCAGCAGGGGCTGTGTAACTCTCGTTTTCATGTGGTTTCACAGTGTCCTAATGTCCAGTTTGCTAAGGCTGGATGGCTATCCAGGCTGGGTGCTGCAGAGAGCAGGGACAACCTCTCCTGTGGGTTTTTTATGGGGATGCTTTTCCCATACATCTGTTATTCCAGGTAGCAGAATTCTGTAAAAAATCATGGAGTCTACTTTAATTTTTTTAAAGGGTTTTTTTTGGTTTTTTTTTTTTTTTTTTTTTTTTTTTTTTTAAAAAAAACAAACACTCTGTT
>VZRO01001741.1:126076-188615 GCA_013397915.1 Daphoenositta chrysoptera | reverse complement strand
TTTTTTTTTTTTAGTTTTTCTCAAAAAGGCCAAGAACTTGTGTTCTATTTGAAGTGTAGGGCCAGATCTGCAGACACTCTGAGCTGGATGTGAATAACTTTGTCTCAGAGCAACAGCAGTGCCTCCCGGGCCTGGAGAGGACCCAGTTCCAGTGCTGCACCTGGGGAAGGAATCCCCCTTCCCTCAGGAGGGGCTGGCCCTGGGCAGGGTGGGTAAGAGCTGCTCTGTGCCCATGGCATGGGAGTCCTCCTTGAAGCAGAAGACATTTATGGTGGACATAAACCCCAGTCTTGATTAGCTCATCGTGGGACTGGAGTTAGTGAAGTGAATTCAGTGCTGTCACACCCTGCTTCTGTTTGAGGTGTCTGGGACCTCTGACAGCACCTGAGTGAATTCAGCTCCTACACACAGGGAGTGTTTTTTTATTCTCTGTGTGCACGGGGGGCAAAGAGTGGAGCCCTGGTCCAAACAGTGAGTTACAGTGCCCAACTTTCCCAGTGCTTAGGGAGTCCTGTGTGTGGGAAGTGCCCCTCTCTGCAGAACAGCCCTTTGTTCCCAGAGCACAGCACAAACAAGGACATCTCCATACTCACAGCTCCTCCAGCTGCTGGCACCGATGGAAACTGGGCAGCTCTTCAATTTGGTTGTGTGACAGCTCTCTGCAGGGGAAGGACAGTACAGGAATGTTGGGACATTAAAAGCCAGTGCCCCGACCCCTCCCTTGGAAGGCAGGTACTGCTGGAGAGTGAGGTGACCTCACTTTACTCTGCACAGCTCCACTCCTGGCAACCCTGGCGAGTGGGATCTCCACTCTGCACCTGCTGCTGGCTCTGGGTGTCTCAGCAGGACGAGGGGAGCCCCATGATTTGCCCACTCGCCCATCCCCAGCCCAGTTCCCTGCAGCCCAGCCTGTGGGCCGATGGAGCTGCCCATACAGCTCGGCTTGTCCTCCCCAGCCTCAGGCCAGCTGTGAAACCCACCCGTGCCTCTTCTGCCATGCACAGCCCTGCTTTCTGTGGGCACAGCAGAGAGAGATTTCTGCCAGAGCTCCCAGAAGCTGCAGATGTGCCTGCAGAGCCCGGGGAGGTTTTAGCCAGCCAGCTGCTCTCCACCCTCCTGGCACAGCAAACCCACTGCCCATTGCCTGCTCCCCATTCAGCCTTTCCTGGCTTTCTCCCAAGGTTAGGGAAGGGGTTGTGGCATTGGCAGGGATTTGGTTCAGGACATTACAGACTGTGAAAACCTCTGGTCCCTGTTCTTTGAAGTGCTGTCACTGGAAAGCAGTTTGCAGCAAATTCCTCTTCCCACTGGTTCATGGCCCAGTGTCATGTCAACATCTAGAGCAGAGTGGCTTGATAGTCAGAGGAAAACCCACCCTGGCACAGCTTAATGAGAATTTATTGAAGCTGAAACAGGCTGGGTAAGGAGTAATGTTTAAACCCAGCTCTTTCCCCCACCAGCAGAGACTGGATTTGTGGTTGTTCAAGGGAAATTTGCCCCAGGGTAAAGTTTTGTATGTGGTTTCTCTGCCGACTTTCCAAACTCGGTTTCCATCTTTCTGCCAATAGATTGCTCCTAAAATATTTCAATTAATTTTTTTTGCCAACCCCCTCACCACCAGTTTTCCATGGTGGAGAGGAGGAGGGAGGGAAAAGCAAGCAAAAGGTTTGTGCTTGGCTCTGGAGGCTGTCACCCAGTGTGGAGAAAGAGCCTTAGCATCAGTCACTTATCCCTGGTCCCTGTGTCAGTCCTGTGTCAGGGCTTGACAGGGCTGTAGCTTAGCTAACAGTGATGGGGGACAACCAGCCCCAGGAGTCATTTCGGGTTCTTCCAGAGTGAGGGTAACCAGGTGCAGCCCAGAAGCTACAAACAGAGCAGCCCCAGTCACTCGTGCTCTGTTGGGAACATATCAGGATGAAGGTGCTGATGGCATCAAGGGATTTCAGCTCTGCTCAGGGGACTTTCACCTATTTCTGCTTGAGAAGAAAAACAAATCTTCCAGAACTTAAGGAGCATTTGGACAATTCTCTCAGGCACAGGGTGGGATTGTTGGGGTGTCCTGTGCAGAGCCAGGGGTTGGACTCAATGATCCTTATGGGCCCCTTCCAGCTCAGGATGTACCACGATTATAAGAAATCTCCACCCTGAGCAGAAACTCTGGATGAAAGCAGCAGGATGATGCCAGGTTGATGCCAAAGGCTGCCCTGCCTTTGTGTGGGTGCCATCCCAGGATGGCCGTGACCCTTTTGCCCCTGCAGTGGCTCTACAGCCCCTGTGCAGGATCCCTGCAGAGAATCCACACCGTGGGGTGAGGCCAGAAATGCAGCTTTAACTGTGTCATCTATGGTCAGCTGTGTCACAGTCACAGCTCCTACGGCTGCCAAGAGACAGGCAGAGAACAGCCCCTGGGTCTGTGGGGACAGGGGGCCAAGGCATTTCAAAGGCAAGAGAGATGTAAACATCCACAAACACTGGCCCACATATGCTCTCTCCAAACTCTGAAAGCAATGCAATAACGTCAGGAAAGTTCACTAGGGAAGAGGAACAAGGAGCAAGGAACGAGTGGTGTGTCCCAATAAAACTCTCCCACATGGAGGGGGTAGGCACAAAGAACAGGCTCTGCTGAGAGGGTCTGCAAACTGATAACTTGCAAACATAAACAGAGGTTTGGGACCCAACAGCCTGGGCCAGTGCAAAGGCTGCACTTTCATAGCAAGTCATCCATTGAATTGGTCCAGATGTCTAAAGATGAGAGATCTTCCCCACAGGGACAGCTGGAACCAAAAGCCTGTAATCTCCTAAGTTACAAATATTCTTCTTTTATTTTTATGTTTTACTCTTGTTTCCAATTTCTGTGATCAAGAATTCACTCCTGTTGCTTTCCTGGAACAAACTTGTTTTCTTTTTCAGCTTGCTTGTATAAAGACTGATGAGAGGCAAGCCTCCTGTTGCCCTAAGACTGCAAACTTGTATAAATCTGGCTCATGAGTCATTTCCTGAGGATGTCTTTGACTGCAGACATAGTTGGGGATCTCAAGAACCAGGAGTGTGATTCCAGAGATGATGCAGAACCTTTCTGAGATGTTGATTTCATCATGTACCAAGCTAAAGGAGAAAGCATGACTCCCCCAGCATCACTCAGTGCCTGGCTAAGCAGGCAGAGCCAGAGAAACATAGAGACTGAGCAAAACCCTGATCTGGCTCTGCTGCCCCACATGAGGAAGTGTGGCCTTGTGGCCTCACAGGTCTCCATCAGGTCAGACCTGATCTGGGACAGGAACAGGATCTTTCCCCAGATGATGGCACTTGCTGGAGCTCCAACTGCAGTAAGCCAAGGCTGGGGCAGAGGGTGAATGTGATTTCCCCCTTGTTTTTGGGCTAAGAGCTTCAGTATAGCTGGGAGCTCTGAAATGCTGTGGCTGTTCTTACCCACCTCCTTTTGTACCCTCTCTACTCTCCTGGCATGGGGGGGCAGTTCCTACTGGTGCAGAGCAAGGAGGACGTGCCTGACTGCAGCCCTGAGAGCAGAGCATCATGCTGGGATGAAGCAGCAAGTTTGAGAACAAGCAAGAGCTCAAGGTAGTGATTAAGAAGGTGGTGATTTCTGCATGGAAAAGATAATGGGAACAAGAACCACAGGATGGTCTTCCCCAGCTGGTCCTCTCCCTGAGCTAGACAAAAGGAAAGCCCAGCTCCTGATGGCATTTTTTAAGGAGCAGGCAGGACAGAGACACACGTTACTCACAGGACTCGGAGGCTGGGCAGCTGCTGGCACATCCTTCTGGGGAGGAAATGGATGCCTGCCCGGGTCAGGGTCCTAGAGGGATGCAGAAGAGAGAAGAAATGGTGTTGCTGACAGCCAGTGCTCAGACCCAGAAGCCCAGCAGCCAGTCCCAGATGGTGGCAGGGAAGACAATATCAATGGGACAGTGAAATACCTGGAGAGGGTAAAAAACTGCCTGGCAGTTTTGGAAACAGGCACTGCTGCTGGACCTGGCTAAGGTGAACGTGCCTGTGAAGAGTTCTGGGCCACTGCTGAGTTCAGAGCTGTCCTTGCCCTTGCTGGGGGCAGCTGGCAGTGCCCTCTGTAGCATGCTCTGCCATCCCAGTTCCCACTGTCAGGCTGGACAGGCCTGGAACCGGGACTGCCTCAGAAGGCCGTGTATGAGGGATGGATGGCGTGTCCCTGTGTCCCCGAGACACGGCATGGCCAGGTCACACCCTGGCCTGGGGTGCTCCCAGTTTGGGCACAGCATGGGGACCAGTGCCCGAGAGAGGAGAACTGTGGGTGGCCAGAGGCAGCCTCCAAGACTTGTCCTCCAAGACCCAGCCTCTCCAGGGCCTGGTGGGGTGAGGAGGGGACCAGAGGGGTTGCAGGAGCCCTGGCATGGGTGGCAGATGTTTCTGAACTGCACCCTGGTGCTGGTTCCAGTATGGACAGAGACACTGGGGCTCAGCAGAAGCACTGCACTCAGAGGTTCACTCCTTCACAGATGCAGGAGGGAAGGAAGAAAACAAAATAAAAAAAAGATGGGAGCACACTCAAGAGTACCGAGAGAGCCACTCACGGGGAGGAAAGCTGCGTTCAGGAGCCACAGGGGTGAAACGAAGCAGAAGGGTGAGTGACCAGGGAGAGGCAGAGCTGAATACTGCACAGCACTGGGAAAGTTGTCCTCACTGAAACAGCCTGGACCGCCTTGAAGGAGGAAGAGCACAGCTAGCAGGGTAAAAGGGGGAGAGGTGCCACTCACAAAACTTCTAGGCTGGTGGTGCCTTTAAGGTCCGGGAATTCCCTGATGTCTGTTGCTCCATTGAGTGACCTGCAGAGAAATGAGGTTGAAGTGAGGTGGGCAGAGGACCTGCAGGCAAGTGCAACTGCCCAAGGCTCCAGACCCATCAGCCATGGTGGCAAATCTGCCTCCTCACACCCAGATGTGGTGATCAGAGGCCCAGACCCAGCGTGTCCCTGTGGCTGCAGCAGACGCCTCGCGCCGTGCGGGAACAGCGAGATGGAGCTGGGCACTTCTGTGCAAGGAGACTTGGCAAGCTCAAAGCCTCTCCCAGCCACTGACATTCTTGGCACGATCTCTACCCAAATTAAATAAAAAAACCCCAAACAATTACCATGGGGAATGTAAGCAGGGCATCCCACCCAAGCCTCCCTGGGTCTATGCATTTGGATCTAAAGAATGCAGGGCTATTTGAATGATTTATTTTATGTGCCTGGGTGAGGCTTATAAATGGAGATTTATGAGGTTGCCTCTACCTCAATATTTTTAGTGCTGTGCCACAACAGGTTGGCTGAAAAGCCAACGTGGGGCAGCTGTTGTGGTCCAGGTGGTGCCCAGCCCGTGCTGCTGGCCCTGGAGCAGGCCTGGGGCCAAACATGGGAAGGAAGCACTGCCACTGCTGGCTGCCCAGGGATATGATTTGTGCCATGGTGTTGGGATGTGTGTTCCTCCACTTCTTCATCTTGTGCAGGAAGGCAGATGCCTTCAGTGTCCTTCTGTTTGGGCAACTACGCAACAGCAGCGAAAGCTGTGGCACTTGTGAGGTCTGTGTGAGACCTTGGCTGCCCCTGGCACAGCTGTGGAGACCCTGGAAGGCCTCAGTGCCTGTCAGCTGTGTGGGGAGGAGGAATTAGTGGCAGCCTCCAAAATGCCCATTTCAAAATTATCCTTCCTCAGAAGAAAACATCTGCAGTGTCTTCTCCTTGGAGTAGCCTTTGGGGCTGGCCAACAGAGCAGCTTCATGGTCCTCTGTTGGCACACGGGCTCTTGAAAAAAGGGAGGGAGGAGGCCATGAAGGTGCCCAGTACACAGGGCTTGGAGCTTGGATGTTACCTCTCAGATGATGTACTTGGTGAACTTACAGAGTGTGGAGCTTTGGCAAGTACTGGAAAGCAGACTGTCCAACAAACTGGATGGGATTGTCATAAAAATGGCTGCAATGGGAAAGAGGAACTGGTCAGAGTTTGCTGCACACGAAGAGAAGATGCTGTTACAGGTCAAGAGCCTCAGAGCTACCAGCAGTAAGCCATGCACGAGGTGCTGCTGTGCTCTGGGCAAGTCCTGTTCCCAGATTACCACTGGCCTGTCTTGGCTGGACATTGGTACAACTGAGGTCTCCTGCTGCTCTGCATGGGCCCTCTGGGGTCCTGCTGAACCAGACGGGCTAGGAAGGTGCAAAGCCCTCCTTCAATCCTCCTGAGAAACACCTTGCACTGGAGGACACCTCTGATCTCACACACCTACAGCACCAGCACCTTTCCACTTGTCACAGTCAGTGGAGAGAAGTGAGCTCTTCTAGGACCCAGCAAGATTTGGGATGAATTGAGTCACCTCCTACAAGAAGCACTTCTCCCCACTAGCTGTGAAAGACTTCAGATGGGCAGGTCCAGGGGAGAGATGAACGTTGTGGGTGTATGGGCCCCCATCATCACTCTGTGGGTGCTGCCCAAGGGAGATGGGGGTGAGGCTGGTTGTTCTGGCTGGAGCAGTGAATGGTTTCACCCAGTGTCACCGTGGCTTTCCAGATACTGATATTTCTGTAATAAAAGTCCAGTTTGGACAAGCAGAGCTTTTGTCACTTGCCACGATTTTCAATGTCTCTGTGGTTCAGAGAAGTATCCCAAAATCACTCTCTACCTGTGCCTGGGTCAGAGGAGAAACGAGCTGACAGCTGGGTGTATTTATCTGCAGAGCTTTTGGTCTGGGGCAGGCACACAAGGACCTGGCATCCCAGCTCTCTGACACATGTAGCAGCTTTTCTGAACTCAAGGAATAAACATCAGCAGATGTCAGCCAGGGCTCAGGAGGTTTCCATGCAGACCACCTGCATTTTGTTCCTTCCTTGCTATCAGCCTGGGCTGCAGCAAAGTCCAGCTGCATGGAAAGGAGAACCCACAGCAATTCCAAAAAGGAGCTGAGAAGGAGCAATTTCAGCCTGCCCTGGCACATGGATAGCAAATACCAGATTGTTGTCATGCTGACCACTGTCAGAAACCCCAACCAAAGACATCAGGAAATGCCCCTTTCTGGGTAATATAAAGATGTAGGAAACATTATTTAATTTTCTTACATTGTTTGGAGGAGGGGATTCCCAACAAATGCGTTCTCTGGAATAGCTTTGATGTTGTTGTTATGAAAACCGCTGTTGGGAGAAACAAGTATCTTGATATTAATTAAGTTAACTTTCTTTCCTAATCACTTTTAAAGCCAGAGAGCCTTCAAAATACACATCAAATAGGAGATGCAGGCTCCTTCCCAGGTGCAGCATCATCCCAGCAGGTGAACAAGGTCTGTGGTTTGGCAGGACAAAATCTGCTGCATTTACTCTGTGGCTGCTCCGTATGTGACTCCACCGACTCCACCAAGGATACAAGGACTTCAGGTTTAACACTTTACGGGTCAGGAAACAGAAACAAGCCAAATACAAAATTTTCTACCCTCCAGGAACTACAGTTTTCATGGATGATCTCCATTACAGCTCCACAGCTGCCAAACAGAGTGCACCAGGAATTATCAGGCCACATGACTTTAAAGGATTTGTAGGTGTAGCTGGGATATTTTTGGTTAAGCTTGAGAAAATTTCTATCAGCAAATTTTTGCAGCAGAAGAGAGCTCTGTGGCCACAGTCTGACCTCCTGCACAGCAAAGGCAGCCACAGGTTCCTGTGTTCAGGACTAAGACCAGGCTCTGGGTGATGCCCAGGTTGTTTATCCCAGAGGAGTCTGAGTTGGTGATTAATTGATGACTGTTTGGAATTTGCCTCTTCTTCAGTGACAGGCATTTCAAAAGCCATCTCAGAGGGGATTAAGGATCTTACTCTCATTTTGAAGGTGAGAATAATGATGGTATCTGGGCTGGACAGAGAAATCTCATGAGAATTCTTCCAGTAAAGAAAAAACTTGTGTCAGAGTTTTACTCCAAGGCTCCCAGAAACACAAGAGCAGCTGGTTTTGTCCCACCCCAGCCTGGCACCAGTGTGACACAAGAACTGTGGATCCTCATCAACTGACCCCACCCTGGGGCTTCTGCCCTCGTGCGTGATAAGTGGGATGGTTTCTTATTTTTAGTGTCTCCCAGGCTGACCAGTTAGAGGAAGGAGAGCTATCCACAAAAATGGTCATAAACTTTGGTAATTCCCTGTTATAAATTTATCCAGAGGGAGATAAAACAGTTTCTGCACATTAGAGGAGGTGGCACAGGGCCTGCAGAAACGATGCCCTCACAATAACATGGGTAAGTCCAGGTTGTGGTCCCAGGCTGGGGAATGGACATCAGAAGCAGCCAGAGAACAGATGGAGTTTGAGCCCTTTAGATGCCACAGGAGAGTGAAGAGCTGTAGGAGGAACCTGCTCCAAGGCTGACAGGGACTCCCAGTCCCCTCCACCAGCCACGGTGTGGAGGCTGATTGGGAGGTGGTCAGAGCTGATGGAAATCAAGGGGATAAACTGCTTTGATGCAGTGGAGAGGGCTGGGAAGGAAAAGAAATGCCTGGATTGAGTGCTCTCCTCAAGCCAGAGCACACGCGATGCTTTATTGGTCACTGTCCCACAGGAAGTGGTTTTGTAAAGGGATAAATGGAAAATCTCACAGCTCCTGCAGTCGGCCCAGCGTCCTGATAGCCCCGGGGAATTCCAGCAGCTCGTTGTAGTTCAAATCCCTGAAAGACAGAGAAGGGAAAAACATTCATTAACGTTTCTGCAGGAACTCAACCACGTGTATCTGTGCTCTGAAGCCACGGAAACTTGGTCGTTAACATGGGAGACAGGTTTTTCCTACCATGCTGATCCAGCCACTGCCAGGAAACCCAATGTCAGGAATATTCCCTGCTCGGAGCACTGTCAGGTGAGAGCCAGTCCACGCCATGGCTGCTCCATGGGACTCCTCCCCACCAAGTGCCCCGTGCCCAGCACCGGGCAGTGCTGCTGCTCCCCATCTCCCGAGGGTCCTGGCCCCTTCTCCCAAGAACTCAGCCCTGGGGCTTTGGCTCTCAGTAATTTTTCTTGCCTTTTCAGGTCAAAATGGGATTCTTTGAAGGACAAGAAACACGAACAGCATCAGTTGTGTGGGTCCCATTAATGCCTTTCCCTGGTCTTAAAATGAAGAGCCAAACACGGTTAGAAGGGAAAAGGGGGTTTTTCCCTGGGTATTTATTGCAGGCCCCTCAGGTGCAGCCCAGCCAGGGGCAGTGCCCCAGAGCACACGGAATGCACACCCACGGGCACTCGGGATCACATCCTGGGCCTCACAAATGAGCACATCCAGCAAAGATTCCCCAGGGAGAGGCTCCAGGGAACCCCCGCCCCAGGAACCTTCCCCTGGCTGGGCCCAGCTCAGGGTACAGGATGTGTTCTGGAGAGGCCCTTGGTGTCTGGGGCTCTCTGACCCCTCACTGCCAGGCTGCCAAGGGATTCAGTCTCTTGGCTTAACAAAATATTAGGTCTAAGAATATGGGCTAGAAGCACTAAGAATATAGAAAAAGTATATAAAAGGAGTATAAAAGAAAAGGCAAAAAATCATCATGGCATCACCATGAAGGGCTTCTCTGAGCCCCCTTGCCCTGTGGTGCAGAGGGGACCAGGGCACCATTCCCTCAGTGTTTGTCCTGGGGACGCTGGGTCTCCCTGCCACTGGGACATGCTGTGACTGGGACTATGGGAAGAGGAGGCTGTGGGAAGACTTAGGTTTTATTCTGATGGTTTGGGTCAACCCCACTTTGGAATCAATAAGCCAAAGCTGGAAGTGATGTGCACGAGGTACTGACACTGTTGAGCATTAAGTCTAATTTGCTGTGTAGTAAAACAAATAAAATACGCTATGTTGGTTGTAACGGCAAGTGTAGAATTTACCCACCCCGACTTGGCAACTGAAAAAGACATCTGAGTCCAAATGAAGACTCAGGAGTTGTGTTTATTCTCCAAGGATGGGCTTAACCTCTGGAAAAGGATTTATTTGACCTATGGGGCACTGCTGGCAACTTGGGAGGAGCAGCCCTTCGAGGGCACCAATCCTGCTGGTGGCTGGAGGGTGCCCATGGAGACTGGCTGGGCTTTGGGTGTGCAGCACTTCTCCTCTAACATGCCCAACATTCTCCTTGGAAGGCAATTTCGGCTGTCACAGTAACATTTGACTCTATCCTGGCCATCCCACTTCCCAATTCACTGAAGTCTGAAAACCATGCGACTGCTTCCTACCTGCATGACACTCACCAAGTTTTAAGTGGTAGATACTTTGGAACATGATTACTGGCTCCTGGAGATTACTGTATAATTACACTTAATGAACCTCAAAGTAATTACCATGTAACCTGGATTGTGGTTTATGGAACAGAAATAACCGAGCATTTACACAGCAATGAGCTGCTGCCCAATTACCCTGTAATTCTCATCCTCTAGGCCCTGGCACAGTCATTATGTTATGATCTCTCTTGGCCCCCTTGTCTCTTACATCTTCCCTCACTACCAGTGCCCCTGCTTGGGAACGACTCTGTGGCACCACCTCAGCTGTGCCCTGAAGGTGTTTACACGGGAAATCAACCCAGACAGTCTCTCCAAATTGGTCCTTCCAGGACTTCCGGCCTATATGATTTATGTCTTAGGGAATGCTTATCACGGAATACAAGATAGGGCACAAACCCAAAAGAAAAATATGGAATGAGGTTGTCGTGGGCGGATTTTGTCCTGTGTAGCTCTGACAAGGTCCACACCTTGTTGCTGGATTCCCTGAGAAGCCCAGGTGCTGTGGCAGGCCCTGATTTGGCAAGGTTTGTCCCCTGACACTGAGGGCAGTTTTCCCTCCTCCAGTTCCACAGGGGTCTGGATGCTGGTGCTATGTATAGGGAATTGAGCAAATGAACCCTGCTCCTGTAGGACCCAGAAAGGGTTCATGTTGTCTAACAGCTGGCAGTGCTGGCAATCATCAGGGAAGGAGGACAGGGCTTGTGGTGAGACCATGAGCTCTGCCTGCCCAGTGTCCACCCAGCAGTTGGTGGCAGGGTCCCAGCACACCTGGAGCTGCTGTGCCTGTCCCAGGGCCCAGGAGTGGACCAAGAGTGATGTGTCCCCTCCTCACATCTGTTAGACAGGAGAGCTCTGCCTCTCCCTGACCTCGCTCTGGCACATTCTGTCCTCATCTGGCTCCAAACACATCAGTCGTTTTCCTCAGTCTTCTCTGCTTGAGCCCAAATTGATCTGTTCAGGAATAAACGGCCCAACACATGACTGCTCATAGCCTCACTCTTTGCTTGGATGCTCTTGGCCAGTGTCTGTAGATGGCACCTGCCAGGTTCCATCAGGGCCTGGCTGAGGGCTCTCTTTGAGGGCTTGGTTACCAGGGGCAGGACTGTTCATGACACAATCCTTCTCTGCTGCTCAGGGAGATACAGGAGGGGATTTCCCAAGTGAATAAGCAATGGGAAGTGCAGGCAGGATCCCACTGGGCATTTTCAAAGCATCAGGCAAACCTGATTAACCTCCAGATCACTGCACTGGTTGAAATCAGAGACATTAGCAGCCTAAGTCAACTGACAGCCCTGAATTATGCACAGAAGGTGCAAAATACCTTTAAAAATGTCACCCTGCAGTGACTCCCTGAAGTTGGAGGGAGATTCCACAGGGAGCAGGAAGCTGCAGAGGTCATTCAAGGCTGGGTGTCTGCCTGTGCCACCTCCCTCCCCTGCACCACAAACTGGGGCTGGGATGAGCCTGTGTGATGCCGAAGGACGGCCCCTGGAGAAGAGGCACTGTGAGCCCCAGCCTCGGGTGACATTCAGCCCATCACCGCTGTGTCACTGCCACTGTGGAGGCTTCCTGTGATGGCACTGGGCTGTTTCTCCCCAGGGACACCTGACATGTCTGTGAGGTGCCAACAGATGGAAAACATTGTCCAACAGAGAGAAGACTTGGCTCACCTGTGATTCACTCACAGAACAAGGGATCTTAGATCTGCAACCAGTATTATTTACAAGGAATAATTCACTGTGCTGTAATATTTGCTCCTGTCTTTAAAAATGTATTTCCTTTCCAGCCTGCATCTCTTCCAGGCAGGCTGTTCTTTCATCAGCAGATGAAGGTTCTGTTTGTACCTCCACGTGTGTGCAAGTATGTACAGGACCAGCTCTTCCTGAGCGAACACACACCGTTCCCAGCCCTGGCAGCATCCCGGGGCCTCCCTCCCCTCTGCACTTGACAGATACAAAGAGCATTCATTGTGTTAAGCAGCTCCCGCTGGGTAAAAGCCCATCCTGGAATGCTGGCAGACACTGGGCTTGTTGGAAAGTGGAAACGCAACCAGGTGTAGTCACGCTGCTCCATCCCGGCTGCCAGCGACCCCGCTCTGTTCAGAGGAGACAATGTGCCCGTGCTCGCTCCTGCCCGTGCTTCCTGGGTTTTGGGGAGGTGAGCCTCCCTCCTGGAAAACAACCCAGCTGTTTTTGGGAACAGGTCCCCGAGTGCTGCTTGCAGGTGGCTGCTCTGGATCGTGTGCTGCTCTCACCGCCCTGACTTGTCTCCAGCACTGCTCCCGGCCAAGCTCTGCCCAGTTCATGGGGTTCAGCTGGATGAAGGGGGCTGGAAGAAATCAGCACTTGGGATGGTCCTCAGGTGTCATCTCTTCCCTGTAGTCTTCCCAAAGCCCAGACTCAAACCATGACGTGAGAAAAAAATTCCCTGTCCCTTCTCCTTCTTTCACAGACCTGGAGTTGGGCTCTGGTCTGAGCAATGACCCAGAAACAACATTCAACCTCTACCGTGGTGCTCCTGTCAGTGGGGAAGTTTCTGTTCATTTAGTGAAATTCAGGCCCCAGGTCTCTGTGCGGGTGCTAGCAGGGCTCCATCTGTCCCAGACACCTCCCCTCCACCTGCTCTCCCACGGGGAATTTGGCCCAGCCCATGTACCCGTGGTGGGTGCCTGGAGCTTCTTCCCCAGCACAGGGTCAAGGCAGATTGGAAGGACTCACGGCTCAGCGGGTCAGGGATGATTTGGTTTTTTGATTCCAGTGGCAATGAAATTGCCTCCATGGAGCGTGTCACTGACCTGCCCATCGTTCACAAACCCTCTCCAGGAGCTGCTGGACGTAGGAAATGGAGGTGCCATAGCAAACACCTTGAAGGGTCCCCTTCCTCTCCCTGCCTTGTCTGAGGTACTTGGGCAATGCTCTGCTTCCCCAGCTCCACAATCTGACACTTTCCCACTGCTCCCATGTTTGGGATGATGCAGGGAAAGCTGCAAAAAGCCACTTCACTGTTCCCATGCACTGCTGTGGCACGGGCTGGGGTGGCCCAGGAGGTCTCTTGGCCCAGGAGAGCTGGAGCTGGCAGGGCAGCCCCAGCTCTGGGGTCTGACCCAAGGCTTTGTGTGCCACGTGTGGGCTTTCCTGGCTGTGGAGTGCCATCCTTTTTGGCACAACGCAGACCAATGGCAGCGTTACTTGGTGGAAGGATGGCAACACACCATGGCCATGGCTCTGACAAACAATTGGGAAGCCTCATAACAAAAAAGAAATTAGAAATAAAGAGCGTGGCATAAGGGAGTTTTACCCATAACAAGGGCTTTTGAAAGCGAAATCAGTCAGGCAAGAGGTTCAGAACTGATGTGCAAGAGCAATGACTATGAATAATCCCTTTCCTCAGCTGGCTCAAAGTTACCAGCTCTAGCATGACAGTGGGATGGCAAGAGGAGCCTTGTCTGTTCTTCTGCTTGAAATGAAAGCCTCTGAAAGGTCACCCAGTCTGCCCAAGACACAGTGAACTGGCTGGCTTTCCATTGTTGCTATTGCTAGAGGGAGCCTATAGCTTCGTATTTGGAAGATCTTAACCAACCCTGTTGTTTATTTAGAAATAAAAGTAAGTTGACATCAAAGGCCCAGTTATTTTGGGCTGTAACTGCCAGGGTGATTTGAAGCTGACAGCAAGCAGCCTGGAACTATTAATATCTTCAGTCATGCCAAAAGGAGAGAAGGAGGGGAAAGAGTCTCAGGTCAATTTTCTGCCTGTTAGGGACTATTAGTGGTTCCACACGGGAAGCCAAAAAAAATAAAATTATATAGTACTATAAATTCTTCCATAAGCCACAAAACACCACAAATTTGCAGCTAATAAACCTGAAGATGAAGTGAGATTAGAGGCTGTAGATGGGACATTTGCTGACTATTTCAGTCCCAGTGGAGTTGGAGATGTTACCATGGTGCCTGGAGGGGACTTTGTGCAGCCTCCTCCGAGGACCTGCTTTTCACCTGTCCTGTGCTGGCACCTCATCAAGCTGCCAGTAAATGTAATTACTACCTCTGCTAGTTGTGCTGGTTGCTGTGGGCAAATCAAGCACTGGAAATGATTTAATTGGTAGTCTGGAAGCCCAAGGGGGCCATGGTCGTGTAGTTTGACCTCTTGCCCAGCACTGGCCAGACAGTTTTACCCAGACCCTATACATCCAGCCACGGCTTGTGGCTGAGCTCCCAGATGAGTTCAAATATGAAAAGCAACTGCACAATCAGGTGCCATATTTTATAGAATCTCAGATTAAGGCTGGAAAAGCCAAGATCATCGAGTCCAACCATTAACCCAACACTAAACCATGTCCCTAAGCACCCTAAGTGTTTTTTGAACGTTTCCAGCACTTTCTGTTGTGTAGCATCAGCCCAAACCCCACTCTCCTGGCAGTGGCAGTCAGTGAGTGTGAGCCCTGGCCCAGCTCAGCCCAGGGATGAGATGCTCCCAGTGCCTCTAATGAGTGAGAGGAGGAAAGGGGGATGTGGAAGGACCCAGAGCACTTCTCTGGCTCCAGGCAATGTGTCCATCCCCTAAAGGAAGACATGCAAGTGGGGGATGGATGTTCACATGCACCAGAGAGGGAAATGACCCACCATGGGATCCATTTGTTAGGGTCAGTGTTTTCATTGGGAAATTAATCATGTCCTAGAAAACCCCCTTTTGTTTGCAAGTTATAGGCAGAAGCCAGGCTATGGTGGAACTTGAGGGAGTGCCTGTGTGTCCCAAAGGAGCAGGGATGGGCTGCCCACTGTGGGAAGGTTCTCAGGTATGTAGGGTACATGATTCCTGCCAGGAGCAAGCAGCAATCTCTGGATGAGGATTCATTCTGACAGCCTGGCCTGGAAATGTCTCAGCCTCCCACTGACACGGAGCTGCAGCACTTCACAGGGATTCTGTGGCACCGATGGTCCATTTCTGGGATGGGGGGACCATCTTGGGTTGTGCCTTGTACCCCTGCAGCCACCAGTCCCTCCCAGTACAGCTCTGATCTCACTGAAAATCCCAGCAGTGTCCAGTGTGAGGCTGTTCCACCCAGGACTGCTGTCTGTTCTCTGACTGACAAAGGCAAGGGATGAACGTTTGATGTGTTTAACACTCTGCCATGCACATTCAGACACAAAGGCACTGGCCAGGGACCACGGTGCTGGGACACTCAGAAACAGCCACGGAGCTGATGGCTCAGGAGGGCAGGCACGGAGGAGGCTGCTCTTTGCCAGGCTGCAGAGGAAGGCAAGGCTCGAGGAAGGCTGGTCTACAGCAGAGCATTCCCCAGCTGCAGGAAAGAAGCTGGGGCTTTCTACCTAATCCTCAAGGTGCACAAATGGCTGGGGATCAGCCCCTGGAGCTCTGCTGCTGGTAGGAGAGAGTGTGGGATGGAGGCAGAGCTTCTGTGCCCTGCAAGGGTCGCTCCTCCTTTGCACAGGCATCAATTCACACTCACACACCTCGGGAGGCAGAGGCACAGGCAGCTGCTCCAGGAAAGGCTCTGGGAACAGGGAAAGGCTTTAGGCAAAAGCGAACCCAAAGAGCCAGAGGAGCTGAGGACCTCTGCATGGGTCACAGCATGTCTGGAGACCCAGAGGTTGGAGCTGGGAGAGCCTCAGTGGTGTTGGTCATTGCAAGGTCAGTGGCTCCAGGGCTGCAGGATCAGTGGTGGGGGAATCATGGCTGGAGAGGGGGCCAGGTGCAAGAGGGGGGTGTGAGAATTTGGTGGGTATAGGGAGAACAGGCAGAGTCCTGCCACGAAGATGAGCCTTATAGTGGAGCCAAGGAAAAGTGCAGTACCTCCAGAACTACCTTTTCACCTGAACTGCCTTCACTTTCTCTCTTTTTCTTTATAAACATGCAAAATCTCCTGTCTGACAGGGGCTGTGTGCTGCCAAAGCTCAGCCTGGTCACAGGGTACCGTCTGGTTCAGAGCTGAGCTGCACCAGGGAGGGCACATCCCTGGCAGTCCAGGCTCCTGCAGCAAACTGGGAGCAGAGCCCAGGGAGCCACAGGGCTCTGTCTGGTCTGTCTGTCTGGTCTCTGTGCACCTGGTCAGTGCCAGCTGCGTTTGCCAGTTCAGTTTTAGCAGGTGACTTTCTCTGTTTGGGAAAGTCACTTTCCACTCTCACAGTGATCAGAGCAGACAGTGAACTTCATAGCTCTGTTCTGGGACCAGGCACAGGGACCCGTGCAACCAGGGCTCTCTTTCCAAAAAGCCACGTGTCCCCTTCCTTTCTCCATCCCCTCGCTCTGGGTACCTAAGCCTCTCCTGAAGCCCCTTCCATCCTCTGGCAGGGCAGCTTGGGATCATACAACCTCAAGCTGACACTGCAGGGCTGGAGCATCAGGGTGCTGAGGAAGTGCCAGAGCAGCTCAGTGCAGCAAACAGGGCATCCTTGAGGGGTCAACTCCATCAGCTGCTGTGGGAATTGCACAGATTTGGGATTAGCATCAAGAGACTGCACAAAAGGCTTCAAATTAAACATGGTGATGGAGAAAAATCCACTTGAGGAGCAAGGTAACATTTAGCAGACAATTTTCCAGGAGAACAGCAGAGCCTGCCTGGCCCTTAAAGTGTTAAACAACCCTGGTATGAGCTGAACTGGAGATATTTCCCATTTCCTTCTTCCTGCCTTCATTGCCCAAGGTGCACTTTATATTAATTTTCTTTCCTTTTTTTTCCTCCCATAGAAAATCCAAGTCTCCAGAGGAGTTGGTAAGTTCCAGCTCTGCTCTGCATTTACAGACTCCACTAATTACCCGGATAATGGGATGGGTGCTGTGGTAAGGGCATTTCCTGTGAGGCAAGGTTAGGCAGATAAAATGCCTGGGGGGTTTTGGATTCAGCCGTTCTGGGAGACGTTTTTAATTTATTAGTGCTATTTTTAAAAAATAAATTAAAAGGTTTTTAAATGAATGGAGATTTGCTCTTTCCAAGTGATTTATCTCCTTTGTCTGATGGGCGGAGGAGCTGGCAGGGATGTGGATGGGGAGGGAGAATCCAGGGAGATAGGAAACAGCGGGGTCATCTCAGGTGGAGGGGATGGGCGAGGCCTGCATGGCCTCTCTGAACTGCTTCCCCATCACGTCCGTGTCAGAGACGGGCTGGAGATTTCCCAGAGGAGCGGCGCTTCTGGGGCAGATTGTTGCTATTTTGGCTGTGGCCCGGAGGCCTCTGAGCCCATCCTGGGGAGCAGCCATTCATTTCCCAGCCCTGCCCGTGCCCCGGGAGCCACCTTGGCCCCGCTGGGGGCTGGGGAGGCAGGACAGTGCCAGGACACGCTTTGCTCCCTGCCAGCACCAGGGCCTGGTCTGTGAGCGTGTGCCAAGGCAGGAGCCTTGCCTCTGCCTTCGCTCCTTGCCCATGGGACGCGGCCGTGTCCATGCCAGGCCCACGGGCAGGGCCATGCCTCTTACTTGTGCATTCTTCCCCTTGCCTCAGCAGCTCCAGACAGAGCTCGGAGCAGCTGTTGAGGAATATGAGGTGGCTTTTATGGTGGGGGACCCTGCACATCCCTTGCCAGGGTGCTGCTGGGCACTGCCAGCCCACCTGAGCCACACCTGAGAGCCCAGAGCTGCCACAGCCGCTGCTAACCTCAACCCACCTCGTACCAGAGGCCCCAGGGACTTGCCCCATTGGCTTCTGCCGTGTGTGTGTGTGACAGTCAGCCCCCAGGGCCACCACACCTCTCCCTGCTTGGACAAAACACCCCTGATGGGAGAAAAAATGCTTTCCCCTTTCCCTCAAAGCAGAGATCCCATCCCAGGGACATCTTCAATGAGTCACTTCCACAACGGCTTTGGTGGAGGATTTGGGAAGATCCATGAGGAGCCTCTGTCCCCTTTCAGCTGCTCTCTGCACTTGCTCTCCGGGCTCTGCTCTGCTTTGCTGTGGGGACACTGAGGTCTGAGCCCTGCCTAATGGCAGGCCAGGTGGAAATGCTGAGTGATGGTCTGTGTGTGCTGGTGTTTGGAGCGAGAATTCGGGGCCAGCTCTGAAATTCGGCTGCCACGATTTGATGCCCTCCCCATGGCTGTCTCTGAGGCACTGCACACACACACTCAAACACCTACGGCTGCACAGCTTCAGGTCACCTTCCCCTTCCATCCCTCTGCACAGAGCAGTGACCTGGAGCTTGGTTGTGTGGGGGGGACTTCACTCATTCCCTTCCCCTTCAGCTCTGATCCATGAAATATTCATATTTCAGGGACACAGAGGGATAAATTCAGTGTTATCACAGTCTACCCGAGGAGACCAAAGTTGAGCACTATGAGGTATGAGGCAATTATTCATCAGCCTTTAGACTGTGTTCAGACTGACAGCAAAGCTCAGGGACCTTAGGACACTGCTCAGCTTTCCAGGTGAAGGTGGTAAGGAGGAAACCTGGGCATGAGACCACTGTGGAAATTGGTGTCACAGGGATCCCCTCTTGAGAAACGCTTTCCTCACAGAGCAGTGGGGAACCTGGCCCCTGTGTTAGCACCATGCAGGCCTTTGGCTGGCAGTTTTCCCTTGCTGCTCCTCTGAAACCACAGCAGAGCTCTCCCAGCACTCTGCCCCCAGCCCTGAGCACAGTCTGAGCTCCCAAGGATCAGTCTCTGGCACTGCAGTGATGCTCCTGGCTGCAGCTGAGCTGCTCCTTCCATCAGCCTTTCCACAAGCATTCCTACTCACCAGGCTGATGATACACAACAAGTCTCATCAGAGAATCATGGGATGGTTTGGGTTGGAAGGGACCTTAAAGATCATCTAATTTCAAACCCCTGCCATGGGCAGAGACACCTCCCACCAGAAGGTGTCTAATCCCCCCGCCCTTCTTGCTGCATTGTTAAAGACTGAGAAATTAAGTCTAAAATAATCAGGAAATGTAGAAGTCAAGATCTTTCCATCCAAATGGCAGAAGCAGGTTACGCTGCCAGATGTTCTACAGCACGTGTTAAACATCCCAAAGGACAATACACCACAGGGCAGGTCTGACAAGGCAAACCTGGAACAGGGAAGCGAGTGAAGAGCAGTGTGTCTGCAGTCTCAGCCCTTGGCATGCCTTGCACCTACTTCTCACAAAAGATGGTGCTTCTCTTGACTCTTTTTCATTTCACCTCCCCACTCCTCACCCTCTCAGGATTCCCTCACCCCGCTGTGCCAGGCCATTTGCTGTGGTCCAAACATTCACCTTGGCCACAGGCCGCCTCCTCTGGCCATGCCAGTGGGTAACAGATGTCCTTCCCTTGGCATTTATGGTCTCTGTGCCCAGCAGGCCCTGCCCTGCTCATGGGGCAGTGCTGGCTCCTCCCTGCATTTCCCATGGGCAGCCCCTGACCTTAGACCTTGTGTAGAGGATCAAGGCCATTATCCAAAGGGGCTACAGGAAGAATGTATCACATCAGGATATTTATACTCTTATTTACTCCATGTCTTTGCGAGAGGGCTAAAAAATGCCAAGCTTCTCCCACTCTGACCATCCAATCCCTGGTTTCATGGCTCAGCTTGGGGCTTCTTCCCACAGCCCTGCAGGGTTGTTTTGTGTCATCTCTCAGGCTGCTGGGAATTGGAGAGGGAATCTCACTGGTTTACAGGGCTGTTTCAAAACCCCTTTGGGAATCTGGCCCAGGCTGCTCTGACTTGCTTCCAACCTACCTGCCAGCTTTCCTTCCCGGGAAGAGAAGGCTGGGGGGGTGGCTGGGGAACAGCCAGGTCTTGCCCTGACAGAGAACGTTTTCTTGGAGCTGCTTTCTCCAGCTGCATGCTGGTGTTTGACCTGGTGGGTGCTGCACATCTGCCTGTCCCCCCATCAGTGTGGAGAACATGGAGCTGCCCTTGCTGTGCCCTTGGCAGGGCTGACTTGTGCACAGAAGCTGCAGGTCAATGCAGGGGAAATGTGAAGTCACTCATCTGGCTTCACCTCTTCCTAGATTTGCTGCCTTCCTGAAATATCAGGGCCAAGGCCTCTCCAAGATCAAAGATGCACCACTGGGATCTGTTTTTGCAGAAATGCTGGGGCTTGGGGCAGGTGAGCAGTGTGGTTGTACTTGCAGAGCTCGCACACTGCTGGGACCTGCGTGGGGCAGTGGCTGCTGCTTCTCTTGGGGTTTTGGCATTTAATAAAAATAGAAGTTGTCCTGTCTAGCTGAATATGAGAAGAAATATTTCCCCTAGGGAAACAGAGGTTTTTGCACCTAAAACTTCCCAGGCTCTTCTGAAAAACCTGAAACAATGTTTTCCTCTCAAATGTTACAGTTCTTCAACTATTGTGCCTGGTTTATAATCAGCATCTGGCCACAAATACTCATTTTAGGTACCCTGGAGAAATTTCTGTCTTCACCAACCCTTACCATCCTGCTGCCTTCCAGGAGGTAACACCCACGGGGTAACTGAGAGCACAGTTTGGCCTCCACAAGCCAAGAAAATGTGCTAAGTGCTGTCAACAGAATGTAATCATAATTTGAGTTAAAGGGTAAATGTGGAGCCTGTAATCGTCTCCACATGCACAGGAACTGAGAGGTGCTAGGTAGATGCAGGTCTAGCAGCTTGGCTGGGACGGTGCAGCCAAAAGCTTGGCAGGTTTTTGCTCCAGAACTTTTCCAGCAGTGGTCAGCAGACAGGTGGGTGCTAAGGATCAACATGGGGGGTGGCTCCACTCCAGGAACATGCGTTCCTCTGATGCCATGATGATTTTTTGCCTTTTCTTTTATACCCCTTTTATATACTTTTTCTATATTCTTACTGCTTCTAGCCCACATTCTTAGACTTAATATTTTGTTAAGCCGAGGGACTGAACACCTTGGCAGCCTGGCAGTGAGGGGTCAGAGAGCCCCAGACACCAAGGGCCTCTCCAGAACACATCCTGTACCCTGAGCTGGGCCCAGCCAGGGGAAGGTTCCTGGGCCAGGGGTTCCCTGGAGCCTCTCCCTGGGGAATCTTTGCTGGATGTGCTCATTTGTGAGGCCCAGGATGTGATCCCGAGTGCCCGTGGGTGTGCATTCCGTGTGCTCTGGGGCATTGCCCCTGCCTGTGCTGCACCTGAGGGGCTGCAATAAACACCCAGGGAAAAAACCCTTTTTCCCTTCTAACCGTGTTTGGCTCTTCATTTTAAAACCAGGGAAAGGCATCACCTCAAGGGTCACTGAATTGGAATGCTTGCTGGCCTGACGGTGAGAATTGGACGTACAGGCCAAGAGGAGTTGAAGGTCTCTCTGGAGGACACTTCTTCAGAGAGATGAGATGTGGAGGAGAGTGTGGAGAGTCTGGAGCTCTCTGCCACAGCACCGTCCTTGCTGCAGGCAGCTGTGCAGGGTGGGGCTGTGGGACACTCACACACGCCAGAGCGTCCTGCAGAGCCTGGGCATGGGCAGAGCCTGGACATGGAGAGCCTGGGCATGAGCAGAACCTGGGCACAGGCAGAGCCTGGACATGGGCCGAGCCTGGGCATGAGCAGAACCTGGGCATGGGCAGAGCCTGGGCACGGGCAGAGCCTGGGCACGGGCAGAGCCTGGGCATGGGCAGGGCCTGGGCACGGGCAGAGCCTGGGCACGGGCAGGGTCCTGCTTCAACGGGCCCACCCTTGGAGGTCGGATCCCCCCAGGGCTGCCTGATCGGCATCAGCAGAGACAGGACCTGCACGGCTGCAGTGCCAGAGAGCCCCCGCAGGGCTGCCCAGTCCTGTCCCTGCAGGGACGGGGAGCCAGGGCAGGGGACATGGAGCTCCCCAAGTGCTGGGTGGCACCTCGGATGAGCAGCAAAAGGCAAAGAAAGTGTGAGAGCAGGAGCAGCGTCAAGAGAGGGAAAATGAGCTTTCAGCACAAATGTCTGTGGAAACAGAATTATCTCCCAGGGCTATGAAACCCTTTAGTCTTTCCCACAGCAAACAAGGGGCCGTCTTTTCCTCTGCAGTTCCATCCTGCTTGGGATGGGCAGCAGGGTCTCTAACCTCCTTGCTGCAGAGAAGGGTTGCCCTGATATAGGCTGGGATGTTGCTGCATGCCTGCTACAGCTGTAGACCAAACAAGGTTTTCTTCCATCAGCGAGTTCTCTGGTTCCTCCTGCAGCTTGCCTGCCTTTGTGCTGCCTGGGTGCCACAGCTCTGCCCTCACATATTTGCCTGTGGCCACCCGAAATGACTGGGGAGAAAGCCAAGCTGGGACCCGTGGGTCACCAGAGGAGACCATCCATCAGCCTCCCACCCCTGGCACAGTTCAACCTCTCCCCAGCTGAGCCCTTCTGGGTGGTCCCAGGATCTGCCAGTCTGCAAGGAAGAGACAATGTGTGTCATGGTCCTGCCCTGAGGAGTGTGTCTGGGGACCAAGAGTTTGCCTGCTGCTGCCACTCTTGCCCGATAGCTGCTGTTGGCACCACGCTGGGCACAGAGGGGCCCTGTCTCCTTGAGTGGCACTTGAATGCTGGGAAGCAGCATCTCCTTCTGCCATGACCCAGACCCCCTAGCTCTCCTGGCAGGAAGCGAGGGCCTGACTCTGACCCCAAGCCTGCATGAAGGGACATATTTCTGCACAATTGAAGGCATCAGGCACCTCTTCCAGTCTTTCAGAGCCTCAATTTATTTGTTTGCTTGTTTATGTTTCCTCCTGGGCCGATGCACAGCTGTCACAGCACAGGGAATGTGGGCCAGGCTGTGGGATGAAACTCTCCTTGAGTTCAGGGTGAGCCCCCTGCTGCTGATCACAGAATCATGGAATGGTTTTGCTTGGAAGGGACCTCAAAGCCCATCTCGTTCCACCTTCCCCTATTCCAGGTTGCTCCAAGCCCCGTCCAGCCTGGCCTTGGACACTTCCAGGGATCCAGGGGCAGCCACAGCTGCTCTGGGCACTCTGTGCCAGGGCCTCCCCACCCTCACAGCCAAGAATTTCTTCCTACTATCCAACCTCAATCTACCTTCCTGAAGATGTGTCCTGGAGGCGAGTTCATTCCTGCTTCCCATCCTCCCTGCACTCTTCTGATGGATTGTCTCCCAACCATGCCAAGCACATGGTGCAAAATGAAGTCAGCTGGCTGTGGGTGATGCCAGGAGACATGAGATCATCTCAAACGGAGATACCCCACAGACCCTGCGGACTTTACTGGCCCCAAACTCAAGCCAGCCCCTCGTTTTGGTGGTCAGGTGTTGGGGAGGCTTTAGGACCACACCCATGTGCTGAGGAAGGACACACTCCCTGAGCAGGCCATGCATCCAAGCTCTTGGGATGGCACCTGGACTAGACTGGTGTCCAGGGCCTGGGAAGCCCTTGCCAGCCACACTGCCCACATGCACAGATCCCCCTGCAGCAGCAGCACAGCCTGACCAGCTTGCACAGCCACAGGAGGGAAGCCCAGGCTCTCACTCCCCAGTGAGCCTCATGCCCTGGGCCTCCACCCGTGCTGCTGCCCTCAGCGTGTGGTGACCAGTGACACGTGGGGGCTGCCCCCCTTTCCTGCGTGCTGTGCTGGGGGATGAACACGGCCCGTGGCTTTAGGACAGAGAATGAAACAGGGCACTCACAGGGTTTCCAGGCTGTGCAGCCCATCAAAGCCGTTGGCTCCCAGGCTCTGGATCCGGTTGTTGTGCAGGTGCCTGTGGACAAAACAGAGATGGTCAATGGGGGTGCAAGCTGACCCTTTCCTTTGGTCTAAGCTGTGGTCAGAACATCCTATAGGCTGAGCACAGCCTGGGCTGGGATGCCAAGGGCGCTTAGAGGGTTCCCTCCCTTACCCCATGAGACACGTGTTGGGTGCAGCAGTGCTTGCAGAGCAGCTACAGAGCTCCCACTCCTCTCAGGAATGTCAGGCTGATGTAGGAGTTTCCCTGAGATCTCCACCTTCACAGCTGCCAGGTGGCTGTGGATGAACATGCTTAAGCAAGAAGCTTCAAGAAACACCCTAGAGCTCCCCTTGCCCTGGGCTCAGCCCACCGTGTGCCTTCAACAGCTGTTCATGGGCATGGGGTGCTATCTAAGGACACAATCATATTTGGACTCCTTGGAGCCTTAGTAGCAGTAAGAAGACTTTGAGTCCAAGATCATCCTGTTAGTCACAGTTTATTATCTTTACTTGCAAAAAAAACACCAAAAAGAAAACACTGCCAGTTCCTGGAGCAGCTCCAGTTTGATTGCAATGAGAGTTGTCTTCAGTTCGATGTTTCAGAGTGCCTGGCTGAAGTGCTGGGGCCATGCCACAGGCTGATGTACATTCTCTGCACCATAGGAACAGTTTTTTCCTGTTGCCCTTCATCCTGCTGCTACATGCCATTACCATCTAGTGCTTAAAGGCTTGGGAGCTCCCAGCCTTAACGCTGGCACTGGCAGCTGTACGCTGGGGGCTCCTGCAAAGCCACCTGGGGTCATTTTGCCTTGGAAGCTCTGCAGGTGATGAGTTTCTGGAGTCCTGGGTTCTGTGTTTCTGTGGATCCCTCACTCCCCTGTCTCCGTCTTTTGGCAAACCCAAGGCCTTAATCCCTGGATTCCTCCTGTTGGATTATTATTATGTGTTATAATAATTATTATTATATGTTTGTGTGCACATCTCAGTGCTTTTTCCACGTCACTTCCTTTACAGCTGTGAGCTTGTGGCTAATTGTGCATCTCCCTCTGAAATCCGACTCAAAGGCACCTCCAAGTCCATGGAGAGAGTTCTTGTGAGCAGTCTGAGAAAAGTCTGCTGAAAAGCAGGAGAAGACAACCCACTGCTGCCCAGTCTGCACTTTACCCCCTCAGTGATGCCCATGCTTGCACTGCCATGGTCTGTGTGATAAATGCCCACCAAGGAGGGGCAGCTCTCTCAGGGCAGGTTTCCCCATCAGTTCAGATTCTTTGCTGCTTGATCTAAATGTGTCTCAGCTTGAAAAATCTCTCACTCCACCTGGATTCAAGTGTGAGCTGTTTGGCTGAGCACAGGCAGCTCCCACTGCCAAATATTCTAGGGTAAAACAGGAGGAAGCTGGGAGGGGAGGAACAGGCAGGCTCTAGGGCAGTTTGGTAGGGGCTTGCAAAACAGAAACAGCCTGAGACGGATGTTTGTCATTGGGATTAGAACATACAAACATTTCAGAGGAAGAGGAAGGGAAGGGAGAGATATCTGATAAAATATGTTTGCTCCTTTGAGCAAACGGGAAAAAAGGAAAGGATGTTGCCTGCAAGAAAACTTGGATTGTGACTTTTAGAGGAGAAAAGAAGCTTGAGATCAAAATGAGAGTCTTATGGGGAGAAATTTCTCTGTCACAAGAAAAGAAGTTTGAGGCCAGATGGTTTCCTCCATCAAACGTTAACAGCTTCTGGTCACGCTGCCTTTTCTTCAGTTGGTGGTGCCAACCATTTTGAGTTCCTTTGGCACTGGATCCTGCACTTGGCAAAGAGAGGGTTTGGGTCTGGAGTTGCTGCGGGATCACACGAAGAGAACCCCATGCCCCAAACCCCTGTCCTCTGTGAGGGGACAGTGTGGGGACAAGGGATGCTGAAGGCCAGGGAAGGTGTGAGCTCCCCAGAGCTTTGTTGGGATGGTGGGACTGGACACCTTGTCCAAGCTCGGACATGCTGAGCAGCTGCCTGCTATCACTGCACTCAGGCAAGGAGACAGTGGAGAAAAGCAATCACCTGCTGTGTTTATATTTGGCTCTAGACTGCTTTGTTTGGAGGCAGAGTAATGAAAATCATCCGAAAGAAGTTCTTTGTTGCTGAGAAAATTATGAACAAGCAAAAAAGGGAGTTATAAAAAAATTTTCTGTCCAAGCTGAACTCTAGAGTTACCCAACCACATGGCAATAATAGAAACAAGAGAGCTGGAAAGGTAAACACTTGAAAAGACGTTCCTGACTTCCATCCTGCCTTTTTTTCCCTCCCCTGGTAAACAAATTTTAACAAGTGGAATTGCAACATCTCCAGCGCTTGTCAATTTGAGCTCAGCCCACACAACGTTATATTCTGCCCTGTAAATTACAGCTCAGCTGGTTTGATAGCAGTTCAAGGTACTTGATTCTGGGCTATAAACAACCCCTATGAGGCAAAAACATGGGAAGTCTTTAAGCCTTTGCTGTTGGAGCTAGAACCCAGCACTCTCCTTGGTAAGGGCAATGAGGTTTGGGATCTGTGTCTCTCCCTTTGCAGGTCAGTCCCGTGGAGTGAGGGTGGATTTGGGCAATCACCCACGGAAGAAGCTTTGCCCAGGATGAGGACAGTCCTTGCAGTTTTGTGTGCTGGCCTGCAGGCTGTTCTCAGCCACGCACCTCTGGTAGAAAGCAGCAAAGCAGTTGTCACACCGAACCCCGGCAGGGTGGCACTGCCCCTGGAGCTCCTGCAGCAGCACAGGGGCTCCCACGTGTCGTGGGACAAGGGAGCTCCTCTGCTGCCAGCTGAGCCCTTGCTGAAACCAACAGAAATGGCAGTGGCTGCAGAATCCCACACGGGCTGGGAGAGAGGCTGCAGCCTGGCTGGTGCCTCAGGTGGTGAGAATTTAGAAACAAAGCAGAAAAAAATAAAATCCTACAAGATTCGTTCTGACCCACGATAAGAAATGAGCAACAGATTCTAGAAAGAAGATTTTCTGTCCTTGCCAACAATTTCTTATCATAAATTGGGAACAAATGTGATTTTTCGCCATCACTCATGCAGCACCCTTAGTCAAATTTGTTCAGTTTTCATTTTACTTCCTTTTCCGTTTATTTTTCCAGTGAATTAAAAGGTCCTGGAGAACAGTCTGAAAGATAGTCCAACACTGGCATCAGCTTGAACTCTGGCAATGCCACCTCCCAGGGGATTGCACATTTGTCTTACACAGAAGGGGAGCAGGTTGAGCTAGTGCCTAAATACTGCTTTAATGAAGGTGCTTGTCTGTATGGGCAAGGAAAGGGAAATCCTATCAACACCTGCATTGTTCACTGCTGAAAGCAGATCTGGCAGGACAAACCCATTGCTGATACCCACACTGGTAACTGGGTGTTATGAATTGAAATGCGTGCAGAGAAGAGCAATAACATTTATCCAAGGGCTGGAAAAAAGTGGGATGGAGACCTAAAGAACTCAATCTGTTTAGGTTATTTAATAAGATCAAGAGGATGAGTGCAGTGTAATGTATAGAATTCTTCCTGGTTAGAAACTGAGTACTGAAATGGTTCTGTGATTTAGTGGAGAAAAGAATAATAAGAACAAATGTCTGAAGTCAAAGCCAAAGAAAATTCAAATGGGAAATATGAGCTTTTTTTTTAACACTAAGGATGATTAACCACTGGAACAGACTACAAAGAGAAGTGGTGGATTTGCCATCGCTTTCATTTTTAATGACTTCATTTTTTCTTCTCAAAAAGGACAAATGCAAACATTTTCCATCAATTATTTGCATTAGATGATTTGAACCAAGCTCAAATCTGACATCACATCAATTCTCCCTTCACCAGCCATTGCCATGATGAGCTTCCTTCTCTATTGTGGCAGAATTGTCCTTTTCCTCAGCTTGGCCATGGATAAGTAGAGAAACCTGAGTCATAAATGGTGCAAATTCCATAGATTGTTTCCATTAGTGAAGGACCAGCATGAGACTTGTCTGGTGAAGAATAAAGCTCCATCAGAAGTGACATTCTCAGGGTGCATTGGAGCATGATTTCCTTCTTCCTCAAGTGCTGGAGAAGAAAATCCACTTTTGCCAAGGCAGCAAGCTTGGTCCTCCGAGAGAAAAGGCACTTTAGCCAGTGAAAAGGCTCATGAATGGGACCCAGATGTTCCAGGCAATATTGTTCTTAGTGATAATGAATTGCACATGCCTGGCACTCCCTGCCAACACCGAGGTTCCCAACAACTTCTCAGAGAGGCACTGGTAACTCCCTTGCACAGGTGAGGGTGGGGATGCACAGGCTCATCCTGACACTCCAGTGCACCAGACTGGGCTCTGTGGTGCCAGGGAGATCCAAGTCCCACAGATGTCAGCTGAAATGACTGGTGATCAGCTTCCCTGGAAAGCAGGGATGTGTTGGTGTTTGCTCCTAGGCAGGGAGGACACTGAAAAGCAGTGGTCCCTTCTGAAAGCCTCAGCCAGAGTCACACCAGAACAAGGACCAGATGGGAAAGGGAACCCAGGAGTGTCGCAAACAAGTTTTCTCTTCTAGTCCCTAAACCATTCTGTTAGAGAGAGAGCTGCATCGTGTTCTTTAATGATAAAAACTGTAAGAAAGAGGAATTCTACTAAAGATCCTTCATTTACTGTCTTCACACTTTCAGCTGGAAGGTGCTGCTGAGTGACCTTGACAATAAATTATCAGCTGATGTTCAGGTTGTGTGAATGTCAAGTGCAGCAGAGGGGAGAACCAGGCTTATATGAGCATACACATTAACAGGCTTTTTTCTATATATCTCCAAGGAAAGAGGTCTTGGTGTTTAGTAGCCATGAAAAAAGCAAATGAAATTACAGGGATAACTGCAAGAGGGAAAATGGGCAGAGAACAGCATTGTACCATGGTATAAACCAGAATTAATTTTGTCTTTGACACAGTGTGCAGATTTGGTCCCTCCATCTGAAGGTGTGAAGAAACAAGTAAGTGTGATATGTGAATGATCACATATCTGATTTTACACAGACAGGTAGTAACAGGACAAGGGGAAAAGAGGGTAGATATTTTTTTTAAACTGAGAGAGGGTAGATCTAGATCAGATTTTTAGATCAGATGTTGGGAAGAAATTCTTGGCTGTGAGGGTGGGGAGGCCCTGGCACAGGGTGCCCAGAGCAGCTGTGGCTGCCCCATCCCTGAAAGTGTCCAAGGCCAGGCTGGATGGGGATTGGAGCACCCTGGGATAGTGGAAGGTGTCCCTGAGCATGGCAGGGGTGGAACAGGATGAGCTTTGAGGTCCCTTCCAACCCAAACCAGTCTGGAATTCCATGCTGTAAACCAGGTAACTGGATGGGGACTGGAAAAGCTGAGCTGAGGGAAGGGTACAATAGACAGTAACAAATACAGCAGTGGCCCAGAGGAGATGGACACGAAGCACAAGAGTTAGAGGGCATTAAGCAAAACGAACTGGTAGTGGCACCAGAACAACTTTTCCCAGAGTCCATTTTTTCGACCAGGTAGGCAAGGGTGAGGGCCAGCTTAGAGGAGTGGAGCATCTCTTTAGCTCCCATTATGGGGCCAGGTTGACTCCAGGAGATTTCCAGGAGCTAAGGCTCCCTGTGGACCCGAACAAGAAAGGATCTGGGATCTGCATTTGACCTCATTTGCTCTAACTTAAGAGATTCTCTGCTATGTGATGGAAGTAAAACCACTTGAAGATTTTCTCTACCCAGGTCCCTCATTACAGGGCAAACCTCTCTACTGCTTGGCCTGTTTTGGAGAGGTCACTCCAACTCTGTGTCCCACACACATCCCAGCATCTCTGCTGAGAGCTCCTTTGGTGAGACCAGGAAAGAAGGGAACTGCAGCCCACTGCAGAGATGTGGCAGCAAGGTCACATCTGCAGCATGGGGGATTTCTTGGCAATGTCAGATTTTACTTGTGGACCCCTCTGGGGAGTGGGGCTGAAAGAGGTGCTGTGATTCCTGGCTTGAGACTTCTTGCTGAATTCAGCTGACAGAGGAAATGAGGGACACTACTGAGAACTGCTGTCATGCACTTTATTGGCCTGTCAGCACAGCAGCATGGGGGTTTCAGATGCTGACTGCTGAATGAAAAATCTTCTATGCTCAAGAAAGGTGATGATTTTTGTAAAACAACCTTTACTTCATACAAACCATCAGCTGGAAAGTATCCAGGATTACTTCTGCTTGCAGATACTAAGATACATTTGGTCCTGAATAGATCAGGCTGGAAGGTAACATCCTATTGCCATGAGCTATCCTGATCAAATATCCACCTCTCTTCTGCCATCAAAGCACAGTGCCAGCACCTCAGCACACAGAGCCCTTGTTATTAAAGCTGGGAAAGGATGGTGCCAATTATGGAGGTTCATGGATTTCATGATGAGTGATTTACACCAGGCTCTGCTCACTGAAGAGCCTGCAGCCCCAGTTCAAAGCCTGCAGCAGCAATAGATGGGAATAAGATCAGGGAATTCCTCAACAAAGGTGTAATTTATTAGCAGAAACTGAACCTTTAAAGTATTCCAGAGTGAGCTGGGATACTCCGATGCCAGTGCTTGTGGCAGTGCAGGATGGTGAGATGGTTCTGCTGAGGGCCCAAGGTGTTGGAGGAGGAGCAGCACAGCTCTGCAGCTGGGGGGTCCTGCCCTCAGCCGTGGTCAGCGTGGTCAGCCTGAGTACTGACCCTGAGTGTCCCTGAGTACTGACCAGGCTGGACAGGAGAGATTCCCCTGTGCTCAGCCACATCTGCCCTTGGCTTTCTTCCCCCAGGGGCTCGTTTCAATACCCTGTAGCTGGGAGTTTCCAATGTCTATGGCAGCAGATCCTCCATCTACCTGCAAATCCAGGCATCTGCAGATGAAGGGACACGCATCATCTGCTCCCTGGTAGGGAAAGTCTTCTCTCCAGCTTTTGGGAGCATTTGCTTGTCAGCTTGGTGGGTGAGTCTGGAGCAGGGACATGTCCCTGGTTGGGACACAGGAGGGACACTGGGTGACTTTCCACTGGTGATGTGTTGACAGGGGCTTGCATGGAAGCATGGGAGAGATTTATGGGGCCAGTTCTGCCAAACACTTGTGATCCCACAAAAATGTAGCATCGTGTCCCACAGAGCCTGGCAGGATCACACATGTGTTCCCTTCCAATTGTGTGTGGTGGGACATTATTCTCTCCCTTGTGACCTAATGGTCAATGACTTTTATTTCTCAAGCTTGCCTGTTTAATTAAGGAGTTGCTTCTTGCCCGCAGTATGGGATGAGCCGGAATGAAAGCAGCATGCTTTGGAGGCTGAAATGAAACCCCAAATGTCAGCTCACCCGCTGAGTGAGCTATTAAAGCTGACTGAAGTGGTTGCATTATGGTGACCATGGGTTGCCTTGCAGAATGAGCACTATTGTGGGTGAAAACTACTTTTTTGATTTTTCTCAAGTTGCTTTTTGCTTTTCTCCTAAATAAGCCTTTATGCTTTGTCTAAACAGATGAATTTGATGCTTAATAAAACTCTGAACTGTGCTTTGTCCAAGCACTTTCTATGCTGGATGGTCTCAGTAAACACTTTAAATTTTGAAAGGGAAATAATTGCTAAACTTTCACTAAGGCACTGCATGCTGAGGTTACTTAACACCCTGGTATCAGTACAAATTACCAAACGAGAGGTGGCATTTCATGGGGATAGAGGAGCTCTAAAGCAGTTGGCAATCACACCCGAACTTGCTAATCAACACCGAAGTAATAAGCAGCTAATTTGCACATGTAAAGTTCCTTTTAAAGGGAAGATAATCTGGAAGCCTCTGTTGATAAGGATGCCCCTCCTGAGCAGCTGCCGGAGGGATCAGTTCCCTTTCTGAGTGCAGGTTGAGGGTGGTTTAGTGTCCCACTGCCCGCGGAGCCAATGTTCCCACCCTGGAGCAGCACTGCTCTGCACGGCGCTCCCAACGCTGGCAGTCAAATGCTTGCGATGCAAATTGGACAGCAACCACCGCAACACATCTGACCTGCAGATGTACCACAGTCATGCAAATAAGCAGGCACGGGCTTGGACAAGGTGTTGGCGTTAGACCTTTGGTTTAAAATCATATTTGGTAATAAAAGGGGGTGGGGCGGGGGGAGAAAGAGTTCATTCGTATGTTTTCCAAGAAATGAAAATATTACTTTTTTGACCTGACTGCAAATTGTTGCCATTTTTTTCCCCCATGTTGTTAGAAATTCCTGTAGTTTTAACACAGGGATTGGAGGAAGGAAAAGAAATGAGGTTTTTTGTTGCTTGAGTCTTCAAGGAAAAAAAATCCGGTTTTGTTTCTAGTTACTGATTTTTTTTTTTTTTAAATACAAAACTTTTTTTTTTTATTATATCAGGGAGCTTTTAAGCTCTTCAGCGAAAAGTGGGGAAAATACGACAAAAAAATCAAAAGAGGCAATTTTCACATTTCACACAAAACGCGGGGGATTCCCTGACTCTTTGAACAAAACCCCAGCAGCAAAGCGCTGCCCGTGGGCAGTGACCAGCAGGGCTTCCCACGGGAGGAGGAGCCCCTGGGCAGCACCTGGTCCCGGCCGGAGGAAGAAGAGGAGAAGGCTTACAGCACCACGAGGCTGCTGAGGTTCTGGAAGGCGAAATCGGGGATGTGCCAGATCTGGTTGAGGGCCAGGGTCATGGCTTGGAGCGCCGGCAGGTGGTTGAGAGCTCGCACGGGGATCTCCGTCAGGGCGTTGTCGTCCAGCCACAGGTGGCGCAGGGACAGCAGCCCCTCGAAGCTCGTCTCGGGCACCACGGAGATGAGGTTTGCATCCAGGCGTCTGGGAGGGAGAGAAACAGGGCGGGGATCAGCCAGAGGCCTGCCCGCAGCTTTACGCAAGGGAAACCGTGCCGTGCCGGGGCGGGATGGATTGATGGCCAGGGAGATTGGATCGGGCTGTAAATAGTGGTTAACATAAGAAGGTGCCGGTGGAGCTCCTGCCTGTGCGGGGAGATGTCTGGCCGCTGCCAAGGACCATCCCTCCCTGAGGGTCACTTGGTGATGATGGCGGCTCCTGAGGCGCCGTGGCTGGGCCGGGTGGCTCCGTGAGGGCCCCGGGCCAGCTGCGGCTGGAACCCCCCTGAGCACCCAAACTGCACCCCTGGGGCTGGGCTTGCCGCGGGTCTGCTGGGGCACAGCCCGGCCTGGGGTGCCCCACAGCCCCCCGACAGCCTCGCCGTGCGGCCCCGGGCCCGTTACAGGGGGAAAGGCTTAGTCTGGAAACCCGTGTTATGAATACATATTCTAGTGTTGGCTTTTCGCAAATAATGAATGCTATGTGTATAATATTAACCCTTATGTTGTAAAAATGTAACCATTATTAAATGCTTTTTCTTTTGTTCTACCCTAGAAATAGTTGAAAAATAGCTAACCAAAGGTATGTTGAAATGCAACTAACAAACTATAAGCTTAACTAGATAAGCCCAGATGTGATGACTTCAGCCTTAAGAAGTAATAACTCCAGCCCCTAGGACAACCTCAACTAAACACAGAAGTGATAACTTCAGCCCCAGGACAATCTCAGATAAACACGATATAACAGACTCCGGTTACCGGACATCTCTATCTACAAATCTTCTAAGAATCAACATACAGAAGAATTCTTCACATATCTTAAAGGCCATGTGTTTTTCGGGAAAAAGTATGAATATACATATTTGCCTATGACTATGTAACAGGCTGATGCAATAGAAATGTATATAAAGAGAGTGTCTTACTTAGGCTGTTGTGCTCTTGGCTCTGTGCCAAGGGTAACCAGCATCACCTGGATGCTGTAATCCTTTTGCTCTATCTTTTGTCCCTTATTGTTATTCTTTATTAAAAACCTTTAAATTTAGCAGGTGACTGGACTTTGTTTTTAACACCTGGAATACGGCCCGGCCCTGCCCGGGCTCCTGCGGTGGGAGCCACCGGGTCCCCGCGCTGAGCTCAGCCCTCGCTCGCGGGTCACGCGTTTGGGCCTCTCCTCCCCTTCCGTTTGCCAGTTGCTTGTTTTTAATCATCGTGGAAAGCTTAAGGCGGTTGAATTTGAGGTTTAATTTGGTGAGAAACTTTAATTTTGAACACTTGTTTTTGTTTCGAAATAGAATGAGAAGCCAAAAAATATTAAGCTTATTATGAAAAGAAGTTTGAAGCTTAGGTTTGGGAATCATCTCTCTAAAGATCTTTTATTGCAGTGATGGTGAGCAGAATACAATGTGTTATCTGTAGATTTTGAAACCAAATTATAAGAGGAAAATACTTCAGATTTGGATGAAATACCAGGAACCAATTATACCAAGGAAAAAGCAAATTTTAATTTCCATCCACAGCCAACAGAGCTTATTTTATTTTTCCAAGCTATCTAAAGGAGAGATCTCTGAATTCAAATTGCAAAGAGAAAGCACTTTGTCTCTTATCAAAGTACGAGAGAAGGAAGTTAACAGAGCTGTCATGGCCCAGCCCTCAAATCAATGATCCTCCAAAAAGGAATGTGGTAAAGAAATTAATATTCTTGACTATATAAAGTAATATTTTTGATGGAAGTTGAACACTGGAGCAAACCCCCAGACACTGTTTACCCCCCAGGCATGACCCTTCTTCAAAGAGTACCAACATTTCTTAATCCACAAAACACTGCAGTGAACTGCAGGAGGAGGAGACCAAAGCCCCATCACAAGTGGGAGCAGGGAAGAGGCTGGGTGCAAGCCTTGCTCTCTGCAGGGGGCTGTGGGTGGTGTTTCCTGGGTGAAATTCTCAGATAATCCTGGGAAACAGACCTTCCCCTACATCACAGAAAGAAGCATTTCCTGGCCTGACCTGGATGGACAAATCTGGAGATTTGTACCTGATTAAGAAGTGCAGCGAAACCTTCCTGAGATCTCCCTCAGAAAAATGTCCTTTAAATGCAGAGTGCAAGTTCTGGTACAGCATCACCTTAGGCTGGAATGATAACCCTATTCCATTACTCCCATTTTGCCACACTGATGTGTTAACCACAGAGGGTGGGCAGGCCCTGGCACAGGGTGCCCAGCGCAGCTGTGGCTGCCCCTGGATCCCTGGAAGTGTCCAAGGCCAGGCTGGACAGGGCTTGGAGCAGCCTGGGACAGTGGAAGGGGTGGGACTGGATGGGCTTTGAGGTCCCTTCCAGCCCAAACCATTCTGTGATTCTGTGATTCTATTGTCCCAAATTCCAGTACTCTTGCATTGCTGCAAAGTGCTGTTTTCTGGTGCAAGGGTGTTCAGTTGAGAGCTTCCCAGCCAACATTGTTGATTGCTCTGTGGATCAAAAAAGCACATCACACCCAAAGCTCAGTTCCACTGCCACAGGTTTTGTGTCTTTGCTCAGAGGGCCAACATAAGGCAATGGTTTTTGATTTTTCCTGTTGAGAGAGTGGGCATTGCAAGTTCTGCTCCAATTTACTTACTGTCCCCCAAACTGCAAATCAGGATAACAGCATTCATCTTCTTGAGAAAACAACTCCAAAGAATAAAGATCAGAAAAGCAAACCCTGCAGCAGCTCAGAGTAAGGTTAAGGATTCTATTTGAAAATTTCATCAAAATGTTTTGGGACAAACAAGAACTTTTTGAGCAAAATTAAAACTTCTGCAGGAAATGTTAATCTTTGCTTATATTTTTCCATCCCTTCCTCGGCATAAGAATTCTGTTAGGTTTTGGCATCATGAACTGTTAAAAAAAAAAAAAGCTGCGTTGCTTACTTTTCCCAGAGATACTCTTTCATCCAGTCCCTCTAAGTTTACTGAAAATTGTTTTAAAGTGTATGCTCAGTTTTAACTTTAATTAGTTAAAGAACAGACAATGAAAATATCCATGAGAATAGCTATAATTTCTCAAACCCAAACTAAGCTTTCAGGAATGGAGATGATAAACCTAAGCCAAGGGCTGGTACACCAGGCTGAGCTGGGACTGGGACAGGGACAGGGACAGGGACAGGGACAGGGACAAGGGAGTGAGGTGGAGCCCATGGCTGTCCAGTTTTACATCCCACTTTGCTCGTGAACTCCAGGGTGAAGCCTCAGAGGTGACCCACAAGAGTGTTTGGTGTCCATGTGATGGTGCCCCAGGAGCTGGGGAGCATTAATGCTGCTGGATTTGCTCTGTGGCTGTTCAGTAACACTGAGGAAAGGCCCTTTTTTCCCTAGGGATGTCCATAGGTGTGAGAAGAGCAGCATGGGCCCTTGGTGGGGGCTTTGGGGTACTTGGACACCTGCCTGTCTTTGTGGATCCCTGGGGTTAGTGCACGGGCAAGAACTTGGGTCCATCCAAGGAGTTTGTTAACACTCCTGGATGGCTTCTGGCTGTGGACATGCTGCAGGAAATGTTAATCTTTGCTTATTTTCTTCCATGCCCACACCTCTGTATCTCCACACCTCGCTGTTGGTGAGAGGTCACCCCTGCAGGACTCAGATGAACCCCAGCTCTCCTGGTGGCAACCTGGCGAGGTGTGGCTGTGTGGCAGCTGTCCATGAGACACTCCCTGGGGTCATGCTGTGGGGAGGTGTTGGGAAGCTCCAGCCATGTAATTACTGTCAGTCTGCTCCAGGGTGTGGAGATCAGAGCTCAGACAAATCCCTCCATGGAGCAAAAGGGAGACTTTCTGCTGGGACAGATGAGCTGGACCTGAGAATCAGCTGGACCTCAGAATCAGCAGCCTGCTTGGACCACAGCACAGCAAGAGGCACCTATCTGGAGCCAGGTAAGTTAAAATTAGGAACAAGGAAGTGCCCAGGTGAAGGCATTTCACATGCAGCATGATGGGCAGGACACCTGATGTGCCTTTGCAGCACTGGTGAGGGGCTGGGGAACATGGGTTCAGTGACAGCTGCATTCCTGGCACCGAGGGATGGTTCATTGCTCCTCAGGGAGCTGCTGGCTCTTTCTGGAAGAGATGTGCATTCTTTCTAATAAAAGCTGTGCATGTGGGGATTGCTAATTGCTATGGCTTTCAGACAGCTCTCTACTCTCTTCTGGAAGTAGAAAAGCTGAAGTTCTTGGCACAGAGTTGTTAGTAATTATATCAATTATACTAAACAAAAACCAACCCAACAGTTCTCTCCTTTCTTCAGTGTGTGACTCTGGCTCCGTAAGTGTTTTGTGTTATGATTTATACCTGAGGTAATTGGGCCGATTAGTGGGTAAATGAGACAGCACAGGCTGGGGCTGGCTCCTCACCTTCCACGGAGATGTTTTAATCTTTATTTCACCAAATCACTCAGTTGGTTTTCCTTGCAAGCTTTAACCCGTTGCTTGCTTGCAGAGGAAGATGCCTCTTTCACGGAGCTGCTGGATGGCTGAGGACAGGAACCATCCCACGCCTGCTGTCAAGCACTGCTCTGGGTCTGGAGAGAGGATGGCACGCAGTGACTCCAAATGCCAGCATGGACAAGATTTCCATGTGACTTCATGGGCTCAAGCAAGGCTCTGCAGAGCGTTGGCCTGGCAGCTGCATGCAGAAGGAGGTGATTTTAAGTGGGACGTTGAAGAACAACAGCTTATGAAAACCAGCAGCTGCTGAAAGTCTCAGCGTCTGGCTTTAGAGCTGCATCTGCTGCTGAGAGTTACAGGGTGTTTAGACAACTTCTACATGACACTGACTCAAAAGTCCTAAAACTGCCTGCAGCCACCACAGACTTTAGTCCAGTTTCCCTTTTGGGGACTACAGGGGCAGGGACAGAGGGAGCTGCCTGGAAGAACATCCAAAGTCTGCTGGTCTGAGGCATCTTTTTCCCTGAGCAGATGTTCACACCTGTGCAGAGCCATGGTAAGAGGAGCAGGTCAGCACCAAATGTGAGTGTGCCTGAGCTTGCCAGTTGCTTCCTCTGCTGCTGCCGTGGAGTGACAGCTCTGGGGAGGCAGAAGAACCTGTGTGGGATGGGAAAGAGGCGTGTTTCCTTGGGCAGGACATTTTCAGGTCGCCTTCATATTGGCTTCCAGGGCTAAGGGCCCGACATGCCTTGGAAGAGCCCTTTCATTGCTTTGAACGTTGTCTATGTTTGATAAATACTTGAGGAGAAATCAACTGCCTTCTTGCCGGGAGCAGTCCAGAGAGGATGGTGGGATCAGGAATGCTTCTAGAAGGAACCAGGAAAATAGGGAAGTCCTTTTGTAAGGAGAGAAGGTCAAGAGTGGGAGATTCCTCCTTTCCCACGTGCAGCAGACCAGCCCAGCCAGTGCCACCCGTGCAGCCACTCGGGAGGTCTGGCCGGGGATGGGATGTGCAGCCACCAGTGCAGTGAGTGTGTCGTGAGGTTGTGTCAATCCTGAGCTATAATCTGGGACCTTGTGTTTCCTGTGACACAGACCCAGCAGTTTCTAAGAACTGTCTTGTCCCAAGAACTGCTTCCAAAACGTTCCAGAGGATGTACAAGTACATTTCTGAGCTGTTGGTAACACGACTGTCAGAATAACCAGAATAACCAGGGGATAATCAGAACCAGTCTCTCTGTTCCCTAAAAGATGTGGTGCAAATCTCAGGCTATGACTGGCATAGAAGCAAATTTACCCATATTTTACCGTTGCCTTCTGGGTGTGAAGCATTTACAGGGGGAGCTGCAGCCTGGAAACCAGCAGAAATGCTCAATACCATGCTGTCAGGAGACATCCCAAATTTTGCTGCTGGTTTTTCCTTCTTCACACACATCAGAGCCATTAAGAGCAGTCTGTGTGCATGTCTTAGGCTGGTCATGTGCAGTATCTGGGCTGCAGCATAGACTGGGATGTTCCCCACAGCCCAGTCACCACAGGGCACTGGGGCCTCAGAGTGCAGCCCATCCTCACTCTATTCTTTGTAAATATTGGGCTGTTATTTCCCTTGATAAAGCTGGAGGAGACTTGCCACCGAGGATCATATGCAGCACTGAGTGGGGCAGGGCTGGGCTGTTCTCTCTCCAGACCAGGGAGTTCCTCTGTGGTTCTCTGTCCACAGCAGAACACAGGACATAAAGAAAGGACGTTTTGGGGGAGAGCTGTGGCCACTGAAGGTGTGAGGGCTGAGCCAGCAGCACGGCGAGGAAGCGCTGGTTGCCCAGCCCTCCCACCCCAGCCCTGAGACACGGGAGAGGTGCTCCTGCCTCCCTGGCCCCGCTGTACATGCGTGTCAGCTGAACAGAGCTGAGCTCACCAGAAATGTCTAATTGGTGCCTTCAGGCAATCGCGTCTCTCTTCCTGTCTGAGTTTATCTTGAAAGGCTCGATTGAGTTACCTCCTCTCCCATAATAGGATCCGAGTTCCTTGTAGTAACATAAGGAGGAGATGATGTCACTGCAGCTAAACTTCTCCGATAACTTACTAATGACTGGGGCCAACACCTCAGCTCCTTTCTCAGGCAAAGCTCCCAGACTGAGTCAGTGCCTGGCTGCTGAGCTCCTGGGGAATTGCTGTGCAAGGAGCTGAGGGCACGGCGAGGGAGGACGGCTCCGGAGTCACCCTGCTCGAGGCTGCTCTGTCCCTCACTGCCACACTGCCCTGCCAGCCAGCCCCACACTGCTCCTCCTGCCCAGCTCAGCACCTGCTGGGGCCCGACACACAGAGACACGAGGGTCTGGGCCCCTGAGCCTGCCCAGATAACCCGGGGGAGGAGCAGGGGCTCTGATACCGACTGGGGTAGGACAAAGGCAGCCAGGGGCTGCACTGCTCACCTGGGAAGGGGGAAACTGGGTTACATTTCTGCTCTGCCTGTTACGTCTTTGCTGTCATAATGTACTGTAGATGCAGTGGGAGAATGGAGCTGTTGGAGTGGTCCCAGAGGAGGCCACGTTGAGGGCTGGAGCCCCTCTGCTCTGGAAACAGCCTGAGAGAGCTGGGGCTGGAGAAGAGAAGGCTCTGGGGAAACGTCAGAGCTCCTTCTAGTGCCTAAAGGGGGCCTAGAAGAAAGATGGGGACAGACTTTTTAGTGGGGTCTGTAGCAACAGGACAAGGGGTGATGGTTTCAAACTGAAAGAGGGAAGATTCAGACTAGATACAAAGAAGAAATTTTTTACGATAAGGTGGTGAAACACCAACACAGGCTGCCCAGAGAGGTGGTGGATGTCCCTTCCCTGGAAACATTCAGGGTTGGATGGGGGTCTGAGCAGCCTGGTGTAGTTGAAGATGTCCCTGCTTATTGCAGGACATTGGACTAGCTGACCTTTAAAGGTCGCTTTCAACCCAAAGCATTCTGTGATTCTGTGAATGACACATTATTGCCTTGTAACTCCTACACCCGGGCTCTCTGCCCCTGCCACAGAAGGGCTCACAGCCCTCAAGCAAGACTCACAAGTGCTGCCTGGTTCCATTTCCAGCTGAAAACTTGTGAAAACCATCCCAGGCAGCAAATGGAGGTTCAAAACGCAAACATGTTTGCAGTTGGCTGTGGAACAGGAGCCGGTGAGAAAGTTTGCAGGGCTCTGTTTGGACTGCAATGAGTCTTCACTCCTGACTCAATGGGGCATGTTTCTGTGGGAAGCTCTCCACGAGGGATGCTCAGGAAATGAAATCAGAGCAATACCTAGACTCCACACAAAGTGCCTTTGGTGTAGACAAGAGGGCTTTGTTATCCCCAGTTGCAAACACCTCCAAAACCCCTCAGGTCAGAACGGTACAAGAAGGATTGCCAAAGTCTCTGTGCAGCTATAGAAACTGCTGAAAGCTGGGCAGCTGTGCCAGCTCCCCGACCAGCCTCTGCCTGGGCCCTGGCATTGCCCCCTTGGCCACGGCGCCAGGCACAGGGAAATGGAGAAGGTGCAGGAGGCAGCTGGAGGCTGAGCAGGGTGGCTCAAAGGCTCACCAAGCAGCGGGGCCTGCATATTTGCTGGGAAACATGGTGTTTGTCAAGCACAAGGCAGCTGGAAAAGAGAAGGGGGAGCAGCCCTCGGGACAGAAGGAACAGGACACGCTGTGCTCTGGGGAGAGGGGCTCTGAACAGCTCATGGCACACTGGACTGCAGGGTCCAGCTCTGGGGCCCCCAGCTAAGAAACACACGGGCCTGTTTGTGTGGGTTTGTGAGCCCATGGAGATGCTCTGAGGGCTGGAGCCCCTCTGCTCTGGAGCCAGGCTGGGAGAACTGGGGTGCTCACCTGGAGAGAAGGCTCCAGGAGATCTCAGAGCCCCTTCCAGGGCCTAAAGGGGCTCCAGGAGAGCTGGAGAGGAACTGGGGACAAGGGATGGAGGGACAGGACAAGGGGGAACGGCTTCCCACTGCCAGAGGGCAGGGATGGATGGGATATTGGGAAGGAATTCTTGGCAGTGAGGGTGCTGAGGCCCTGGCACAGGGTGCCCAGAGCAGCTGTGGCTGCCCCATCCCTGGCAGTGTTCAGGACCAGGTTGGACAGGGCTTGGAGCAGCCTGGGACAGGGGAAGGTGTACTTGCCATGGCAGGGGGTGGATTGGGATGAGCTTTAAGGTTTCTTTGTACACAAACCATTCCAGGATTCCATGATTCTATGATAGATGTTGCCAGTTTAAATATGTCCCTTCCTTGCTCTTCTCCCTATTTCCAGTTTACCTGAAGCTCCTCTGTGGTTCATCAGGAGTTTTTACACATCAGTGCTTGAACACCTGGGACCCATCTTCCTTTTACACTGGCACGTCTGTTGTATGGAACAACTGTTTTCCATCATTTCTATCGAGTCATCACCAGGGACACGCAGCACACCCTGGGTGCTCATGTGGGTAAGTGAGGGAGTTAAGGTTCATGACATAACATGGGTTGTGTCATGACAAAGGTTAATGGAAACACGTTGGAACTTAATATATTGACTCTATATAGAGTTGTGTATGTGAGCTGTGATTATTATTTCTTTAGTGCTCACCAAGTGCCCAGAACACACACTGAGGGCAGCCAAGGCAGCACGTGTCTCTTCCTGAAAGCTCTTACAGCCTGAGATGGGAAGTGGCAGAGTGTTTGAGAGGGGGATGATGGTGGAGATAAGTTTCAGTGTTTGTCAGAATCTCTTCTGAGGAACCTCTGCTTGTTGCAAGGTGGGTTCTGCAGTCACTGCAGGGTGGGCAGAGAAAGGTAGGAACACTCTGGGTAGATGTGTGACCACCAGTGGATTGCTGCAGTCAGTACAGAGAAGTCTGGAGGTGACTGCAGTACCTGATGGGCACAGCCAGGCAGGTACAGCCACTGCCGAGCTGCTGGACAAGCACAGCTCCAAACACCCACCTGTGCTGTGACCTCTTCATTGGCAGCACAACTGGGAATTCTGGAGGGGCTGGGGTGTGGCAAGGGAGTCCCTCACCATCACCCCCTTCCAAGTGTTGCCAACCACCCGCTCAATGAATGGGAAAATTAGAAAGTGAACTCCCAATGGAGAAATGGACTCAGGGGATCATCATGGACATGCTGGCCCAACTCAGGGTCATTGAGACCTGAATGACCTATTCTCTGCACATTCCAGGAAAGGATTTCAAAAGAGAGAAAGCTGCTGCTTCTTACACACTGTAAAAAGCACAGGTGAGGCATCTGATGCAGTTGGGGCAGTTTCTCTGTCTTGTACCTACATACACCATCCTTGGGAGGAGATACCAACTCATGCAGACACCTATTTTTCTGTGCTATTTTCCAGTTCTGAAGTGACTGAAGTTTGCTAAACTTTTAGCTGTTAGCCTGGTAAACCACACAACACCCTTGTCTTCCTGGGAGATGAATCCAGGGATCCTTCACAGCATTGACATTCACAAGCATGAGATATATGGACATTGCCTTTACATAAACTTCACAGCAACTCATTGCTCAAAAACAGCAAGTAATGAATGAAAAACAAATGCAGCAGGGATTTATTGTGGCACTGCTAAAGTGAACTGCTCCTTGAGGATGATACATTCAACAGCTTGTGTGTGGTCATTAAATCTTCCTCTCAAAAATGCTATTGAGACCATTGTACTGGGATAACCACATTGCATTTCATGGTTTTTTACTGCTAAGCAGAAAAGACTCTAATCTGACCAGCTGAGTTCCTCCTACTGACAGGAAAAAATCCGTGTCTGTGATGTACCCACTCACCATGCTGCCTCTCTGACTTGCTCCCAGAACAGTGGTTGCAAATTCAAATCCCTCCAGCTTGGAGTGTAGAGAAATTCCTCCCTGGTTAGAGGGTAAGCTGCGTCTTGCATTTGTGTTTTTGGGCCAGACGATCTCCTCTGATAGATTTCCCCGAGGGCTACACAAGTGTCTGCTGGGTCATGTGCAGGGGGCTGTGGGGAGCAGAGATGCTCAGCTCTGCTTTGGTACCCCTGCTCTGGTGGGGTGTGTCAGCCTGGGGGGCTGATTTTGCTGGATTAAAGGGAGGGGTGGGGACAGGGACATTTTTCTTTTGCTTTCCAAGTGTAGGAAAACCACGTGTCCCCCAGCCTTGTTCACACAGAACTCGAAACCAGTTATAGGGTCTTTCTATAGCCGGAAGAGAAAAGCAGATTCCTCCAGAGAGTGATTCATCCCGCAGAGAGGGCTCTGAGATAACAGAGATGATTCACCCTCTGCAGATGCTGATCGTTTTCCACTGCTGCTGGGGTGAGGTAATACCTAGACAGCCACGGTCAGAGGAGACAAATCCACCTGGTCTGCCTGAGGGAGACGTGGGCACAGCAGAAACTTATCCAAAGTGAAGGAAGGTTCTGCAGTGAGGCCATGGTGGTGACTCAGAGGAATTTGATCTCCTTCCTGGCGGTGTTTTAGGATCCTCCACCGTGAGGGAAGGATCCAGCACCCCAGTCAGAGCAGAGGCACGAACACACCAGTCCCCTGGTCCCCGGGGATTCAAATCCCAGCCACAAACCTGGCCCAGACTTCTTTGTGTCAATGCCAAACACCAGCACAGCTGATCCCCTGCTGTTATCTGTGGGCTGCAGGAAGCTGCTTGTTGGGTCTTACCAAGAACACAATGACCAAGCTGCAGTTTTTGCCCCAGTAAAAGATAGTGATGCATGTTCTGCCAAGTGGATTTACCAATGGCTTTTGAAAATACATTGTTGCTGTTCGTTGCAGTAAAAATGGCCATGCTTTTCAGAGGTACCAGGGAACACACTCTAAACAGCATGAGGAGATGAGCTGAATGGCACAGAAAGCTGCTGGAATATGAAATAAGGTCCAGCCATGCACTTTATTTCCCAATCAGGGGTACTCTAGAACCCAGACCTGGGATTTGGATCGGGCCTGTATAAACAGAGGAACGAGTCCAAAATTTGAATCTTGAAACTGCATTTGTATTCTAACGCACCTCAAATTCTAATTCTCCTCAAACCTGGTCTGACCTTGCTAAGCTTTTGTTGCCAGTCCTGGTGACAAACACGGATCTCCAGTGGCAGCTCAGACTGGGTGGAGGGAAGAGCCCGTGCGTTGCAGCTTGGATGACAACACATGGTACACAGAACTAGAAAAACCTTACCTGTTCAAAGTCTGTGCCAAAAAGGGGTAATTCCTCTGAATTTGCTTTATCATTGATGAACCAAATTATGAGAAGTGGCCTCAGGACAAGACCTCAGTCCCTTCCTGGGACATCAGCCCACCTGAATCAAAGATGTATCATCTCTTCCCTGTCTGTGCACCAGCTCGACTGCTCAAGCTGCAGGGGCCACTGAGCCATTTTCAGGTGACTCCCAGACTGTGCAAGCTGTACCTGGGAGGAAGGATCACAGCAGTGGAGCCAGAGAGGCTCCTGCTTCCATACAGCTACTGAGGAACACTAGCAGCAGCCAAACCTCAGCCAAGACTCACCACACCATGGCTACATCAGTGCCTGAAAATTAACTGCAGTACATCCAGATGTGTGGCACATCTGCCTGCAGTGTTCTCTTGAATGTGGTAAATGTCTGTTCTTGGACCCGCCCAGACTATCTTCTTTGCAGAAATACTGTTAAACCCTGAAATGCCAAAATGGAGATCAGACTTCTGGAAACAGGAGTGGGGACAAAACTCCACCGACTTGGTTGTGCTGCTGTCCAGAGCTGGCTGCTGGGAAGAGGGGCCTCAGGGAAAAGGGGATTCCAGAGATGGAACAGGAAGGTTTTGAGCAGCAAGTGTCCTCTCAAGTGGAAGAACAGCACGGTGCTGACACTGTGATACCCGTGCTGGGCTCCTTTTCCTGCTGCAGGAACGCTTTCTGCTGCAGAGGTGTCCGTAAGAGGTGAAACCCAAGGTCCTGTGTGCTCAGCAGCAGCAACCACCAGGGAAACATCTATGAAACATCTGCTTCAGCCCATCTTCATATCCTCCATCAGAGCTACCTCCCTGCTCCTCCCTGACCTCCTTGGCCTTGTGCTCCAGACTCTGTGGCCAGTAAATCAGGCTGCAGGGTTGAGGTGGTCTTGCCACAAGACAGCTCCTATGCCAACAGACTGTGAGTCACTGCTGTGTTGTATTGACTTTATAGATATCTGTTCTTCCATAGCTTTTATCCTCCAAACAACCAATGGAAACATCACCTTCCCAAAACCTCACAGCATCACGTGTGATTTATAGAGAAGAATATTGCTGTGAACAGCAAACTGTCAAATCTCAAACAGATCAAAGAAGTGAAATGAGGAATGAACTGACTGAGCTCTTCAGGCTGTGTTGATTCCAAAGGAATTTTTTTCTTCTTTCTGTCATAAGAATTTATATGCTTGTGAGAATCTGATCTGGTGGGAAGAGCCTTCCTCCTTTGTCTACATCAAAGTCCACATGTTCTCAAATTGCTATAAATAATTTTTTGCATTTTAATCTCTGGCCATATGTATGAAAATAATTACCTGCCTTAAGGGACAGGGGATGAAGCAGCCTTTATTGCATTTCCCCAGGAGTCCAAATGGTGGCAAACTAATGGGATGGAGGAAGTGGATTGTTTTAGTTAGAGGTACAATTAACCTGTATGCAGGGAGTTACATGTCAGGCTGACTTGGCTCTTACTGATTATGGGTCAAGTACAGCTGGAATGAAATCAGAATATAATGGGAAATTACACCTTTAGCAAACAGGAAAATGATTTTGGTATTTTTAAGAACAATGTCTATGGCACAGTTTCTTCTCCAGTTTGCATCCCATCAGCTTGTGAAAGCACTGAATCCTTCTGCAGGCCAGATGAGCAGAGGACAGCACTGCTGTCATAGAGGGTCAGAAACAAGAAGGTGCTGTTGGTGGGGATAGTGCTGCTGGGACCAGAGTGCTCCTCAGAGAGACTGTGGCTGATTTCAGCTGGGAACAGCAGGTTTGTGGCAGAGTGGCAAGAGAATCCTGCAAATATTCCAGAGGGATGCAAGACTGTGATGGAAAAAGGGGAACTAAAATGAGAGCAAGGCCAGGATGGCAGGGAATGGGGCCTCCCGGGCTGTTGCCCACCAGCTCTGCACACTGGTGCTGACCGTGGCTACCTGGGCACAGGGTGCATTAGCCACAGGGCAGCAGAGGGGTTGGCTGCAGGGAACTGGCACGGGCTGGCACGGAGGGAAGCAGTTATTTTCCTGCACATGGGAGGAGTTGCCAAGAGACAGAAGATGGATGGAGACACAGTCACAGGTTGTTTTCCTGGATGCCATCAAGCCCAACAGCAGGAGAGTCAATCCCTGTGGGATACAGAGCCAGGGAATCACCCACAAGGCTTGCACCCAGTGTTTGCCAGCTGAATGGAGCATCTTGCCAGGGACACGAGAGAAAACCCAAAGTGCAGTGTGGAAAGGGGGCAAGGGGAGCTCAATCTCATGGTGCAGGATCTTGAGGCTTTAACTCTTCTGGCTGGCACTAAATCCTCCCTTCCCCCTTCAGGCTGATATAGACAACACTCACCCTGAAGAGCCAGACACATGCTAAGCACCTTCCCAAAATGCTGATCTGCAAGAAACTCCCAAAAAAGCTTTCCATAGGCATTTGAAAAAGAAAAACCAGGAGTTTATCTTGATCTCTTAATCCACCAGGTTTCTTTTCTCTCTGCTTTCTCTACCTCGACAAGCTTGGTAATTATAATTTATAGCACCTGCTCACTTTGAAATACCTTGGACTCTTTCTGCCTGGCAGAGGAACAGACACAGTGCCCATCTGCTTTAGGTAAGTGCTCACAAACCACAAAGTCGTTAATTAGACTGACACACGACTCTTCCAGAATGCACATGGTATGTTGTTACTGCACCTATAAACCACCAGCAAGCAGATTCTCTGCCAGGGGATCACAACTGGATCCGAGCATTACGTAAGGCCTTGGCACCCCGTGCAGGGCTCAGAGCATTGCCATCAGGTGTGCGTGTTCTTTCTAATCCTCCCCACCGGGCTTCCCAACATGCTTCCCAGATAAATCAAGCCTGCTGGGAAGCAGCTCTCTCACACTTGGTAGGAGGCTCAGTCTCCAGAGCTTGGCCTTCTCTTCTTTTGAAATCCAAATTCCTCTTTGTACTCATCTAGTGAAACCTGCCAAGGTCTCCTTCCTGGCAGCTGGGGCTCCAGACAGTGATGCCTCCACATCCTGTAGCTGACAGGGAGCAGGGCAGGTCTGGTTCTGGTCTGGGCATGGCTGCAGCTTTGGAGGAGCTGTGGTGAGGGGTGCACGGGGGTGTCTGATGTGGATGGGGCTCTCTGGGTGGGTTTGACACTTGCCCCCTCAGGCTGGCTGACATCCATGGGGCAGGGGGAACCGTGGACACCTCTGGCTGGGGAAGGCCAAACCCTCTGAGGAGGGATGGTGCAGACCACAGGAGGCCCCTGCTGACCAATGGCTGGTGATCCCCAGTGATCCAACCTGGAGCAGCCAAGCTTTGGGCCAGCACATGGGGTGATGGGCAGTGGGCATCCTAGACCTACAAATTCCTTTTTGGCACAGAGTTATGTAAAATGACTGGAAACCTCCTCCTGGCTGGCTGGTATTCACAGCACCTGTGTGAGAGTTTGTAGGAGGAAGGCCTCTTACCGTTTAAAATGTTGTTTGCCAAAGCTCAGGACTGCATCTTCCTTGGTTAGGAAAGATATGGGGGATCACACAGGGCAATGGAAATATCCAAGAGAAAGGATCCAAAGGGGAGAACTCTGACTCTCCCATCTCACTGAAACTTGCCTGAACCGTTTTTCTTGGCTTGCTGTCTGTCCAGTGAAGGATCTTCAGTAACTTGAGCTCCCAGGGAGCCAGTGTGCCTCATCTAGAGTAGTTAAAATTAGTGTTCTCCCAGTGCTGGTTCCATAGATTGTCTTTTGTGGGGGACACCACACCTGCCTTGAAAAATTCTGTACACCTGAAGCTCATGGGCTGGCAGCTTTGAGAAGGCTCCTTGCCTGAAGACAGGCCCTCATCAGAAGGCAAGAAGAGGGGGAGGCCCACAGAAGCAGGGCAGTGTAAGCGTGCTCTTGGTGACAGCTGTGGTTCTCCTTTATGATCTGGTCTTTCAGAGACAGATGTGAGCAGGACCCAGGCTTCTGCTCTTGGCACAGCAGCTGGAGCCCGTGTTCTGCCACAAAGCCAGAAGGGGGAAGGTGTGGGGTGTGCCATGCAGGAGGGCCCCAGGCTTTGCTGGGGTCAAGGCACTCTGGAGTGGAGAGTTCATGCTCTGACCGAGCCCCCGGCTGTGATCATTCTGGACAGAACACTCCAAGGTGCATCAGCACCTGATAAAAAGGAGGAATGACTTTCCTGCTGCCCTCTGAGTGACAGCATTTATTAAGTTTCTTCCTGCCTGGCCTTCCCTCTCCTCAAGCACTTATGTAAAGCTGATCTGCTGCTGTCAGGGACTCCCAAACTCCCTGCAGACTTCCAGCTGTTCCTTATCTCAGAGCACATGTCCTGCAGGGCCTGAGGAGCACCTGCTGCCTGCACTGCCCAGCCCTCTCAGCCAGCAAGCAGAGGGACATCAGTGCAGGTCCGAATGTGCCTCCTGCAGGGAGCCAGGCTTGGACCCAGCAGTGCAGCAAAGGGACCCTGCTGTTCAGTTCCAAGTGCCACCGAAGCTTGGGCCATGTGTCCTATCTTATCCTCTCTAAATGCCCAGAAGCCAAGGCAGCTGCCACATCTGGAGGGAACTGGAGTTCATTGACACAGTTTTTTGCTACATTTCAACTCTAACTTTGTGCTGTGCAGGCAGTGAATGCCAGCCTCTCTCTGTCCCACAGTGGCTGGAGCATCCCTTTCTGCCCCACTTGTCTGGTCACCTCATCCCTTGAATTGATTGGCAAGTTTTTCTGATAGAACTAAGGTGGAAACAATTGTTCTCAGTCTCCACTTAGTTTTGCTGCTTCTGTTGTAATCCTGAGGAAAGACTTGTGCATTGAGAAGTCTGCCTTTCCTCTCCTGGGTCAGTTTGTCCCTAAGGAATACACACTTTCCCTTCAAATCCTGCTTGAATCCCAGAACGACAAACATGGACACCAAATGTAAACATCTGAAAGAGCAAGAAAATAACCAACACACAATTCCTTTCTGTCTGGTACTGGTTCCACCTCACTCCTCTTGGCTCCCATTTTCACTCCCTTCCCAGCTGTCCTGCTTGCTTAGGATGTGTTGCCAACATGCAAACAGAGAGTTAATATTTCACCAAGTGCTGTACAAGTCTGGTAACTCATGGACTGTCATGATGTGCCATAAAGACACTTCCCCTTCTGAATGGAAAAATGGAGTCTCTGGGCAGCACAAACACACTGGGGCTCGGATGGCCTGACTGGTAATGCTTGAAAACTCTGCTGTGGGTGACCTAAAGGTGTTCCAGGCTGGCAACTTTTTTGGCAATGGATACACAAGAGTCTCATAAACTTGTGGAAAATGACTCAGATATTTGAAAAAGAGGGGAAAAAAACACTCTAATGCAGACCTGCATGGAGTCTCTTGGTCTGAGGTGAGTAGCCACATTTGGAGAAGCCATGGCAGCACCAGTGGAAAGCAAGCAGAGCATCTCAGCCCTGTATTCCCCTTCAGACACAGTGCTGCCCATGCTGTGCCACTTCTGTTGTGGGGAGAGCATCTCTAAACATGAGCTAGAAGGGGACCTGCAGGACTCTGCAAGCACTGGCTGTTCCCACAGGAGAGCAGCACAGGATGAGACCCAGGATGCTCTCCAGGTCATGCTTGCAGCAGTGTGAGGCACAGCAGTGGTACCATCTTGTAACACCCTGTGTGTCTCCAGAAGTGTTCCCACCTGCTCAGAGCAGGGCTGTGCCTTGCAGCCACGCCAGGCTGTGTCACCAGATGTGGCTCCTGGGCCTTCACCAAGCCCAAGGGTCTCTGCTGTGCAGCTTCTGTGTGAAGAGGAGAAATTGCTCTCTGCAGCTGCCTGAAAGGAGGTTATAGTGAGGTGGGGGTCATGTCTTTCACCGTGTCTCAAGTGATAGGACAAGAGGAAATGCCTTAAGCTGCACCAGGGAAGATTCTGATTAGAAATTATTTTTTTCACTGAAAGAGTGGTCAGACGTTGGGATAAGTTGCCCAGGGAGGTGGTGGAGTCATCGTCTCTGGAGGTGTTCAAGAGGTGTCTGGATGTGGCACTGGGGATGTGGTGTAGGGGTCAATGTGGTGGCGCTGGGTTGATGGTTGGATTGGGTGATCTTGAAGGTCTTTTCCAACCTCAATGATTCTGTGATTCTGTGGAACTGCAAATCATCATCTTTGTCTGCACATGCNGACAGCATTTATTGAGTTTCTTCCTGCCTGGCCTTCCTTCTCCTCAAGCACTTATGTAAAGCTGATCTGCTGCTGTCAGGGACTCCCAAACTCCCTGCAGACTTCCAGCTGTTCCTTATCTCAGAGCACATGTCCTGCAGGGCCTGAGGAGCACCTGCTGCCTGCACTGCCCAGCCCTCTCAGCCAGCAAGCAGAGGGACATCAGTGCAGGTCCGAATGTGCCTCCTGCAGGGAGCCAGGCTTGGACCCAGCAGTGCAGCAAAGGGGCCCTGCTGTTCAGTTCCAAGTGCCACCAAAGCTTGGGCCATGTGTCCTATCTTATCCTCTCTAAATGCCCAGAAGCCAAGGCAGCTGCCACATCTGGAGAGAACTGGAGTTCATTGACACAGTTTTTTGCTACATTTCAACTCTAACTTTGTGCTGTGCAGGCAGTGAATGCCAGCCTCTCTCTGTCCCACAGTGGCTGGAGCATCCCTTTCTGCCCCACTTGTCTGGTCACCTCATCCCTTGAATTGATTGGCAAGTTTTTCTGATAGAACTAAGGTGGAAACAATTGTTCTCAGTCTCCACTTAGTTTTGCTGCTTCTGTTGTAATCCTGAGGAAAGACTTGTGCATTGAGAAGTCTGCCTTTCCTCTCCTGGGTCAGTTTGTCCCTAAGGAATACACACTTTCCCTTCAAATCCTGCTTGAATCCCAGAACGACAAACATGGACACCAAATGTAAACATCTGAAAGAGCAAGAAAATAACCAACACACAATTCCTTTCTGTCTGGTACTGGTTCCACCTCACTCCTCTTGGCTCCCATTTTCACTCCCTTCCCAGCTGTCCTGCTTGCTTAGGATGTGTTGCCAACATGCAAACAGAGAGTTAATATTTCACCAAGTGCTGTACAAGTCTGGTAACTCATGGACTGTCATGATGTGCCATAAAGACACTTCCCCTTCTGAATGGAAAAATGGAGTCTCTGGGCAGCACAAACACACTGGGGCTCGGATGGCCTGACTGGTAATGCTTGAAAACTCTGCTGTGGGTGACCTAAAGGTGTTCCAGGCTGGCAACTTTTTTGGCAATGGATACACAAGAGTCTCATAAACTTGTGGAAAATGACTCAGATATTTGAAAAAGAGGGGAAAAAAACACTCTAATGCAGACCTGCATGGAGTCTCTTGGTCTGAGGTGAGTAGCCACATTTGGAGAAGCCATGGCAGCACCAGTGGAAAGCAAGCAGAGCATCTCAGCCCTGTATTCCCCTTCAGACACAGTGCTGCCCATGCTGTGCCACTTCTGTTGTGGGGAGAGCATCTCTAAACATGAGCTAGAAGGGGACCTGCAGGACTCTGCAAGCACTGGCTGTTCCCACAGGAGAGCAGCACAGGATGAGACCCAGGATGCTCTCCAGGTCATGCTTGCAGCAGTGTGAGGCACAGCAGTGGTACCATCTTGTAACACCCTGTGTGTCTCCAGAAGTGTTCCCACCTGCTCAGAGCAGGGCTGTGCCTTGCAGCCACGCCAGGCTGTGTCACCAGATGTGGCTCCTGGGCCTTCACCAAGCCCAAGGGTCTCTGCTGTGCAGCTTCTGTGTGAAGAGGAGAAATTGCTCTCTGCAGCTGCCTGAAAGGAGGTTATAGTGAGGTGGGGGTCATGTCTTTCACCGTGTCTCAAGTGATAGGACAAGAGGAAATGCCTTAAGCTGCACCAGGGAAGATTCTGATTAGAAATTATTTTTTTCACTGAAAGAGTGGTCAGACGTTGGGATAAGTTGCCCAGGGAGGTGGTGGAGTCATCGTCTCTGGAGGTGTTCAAGAGGTGTCTGGATGTGGCACTGGGGATGTGGTGTAGGGGTCAATGTGGTGGCGCTGGGTTGATGGTTGGATTGGGTGATCTTGAAGGTCTTTTCCAACCTCAATGATTCTGTGATTCTGTGGAACTGCAAATCATCATCTTTGTCTGCACATGCCCTCCACACTTTAGGGAAGTGAGGCTCGAGACAGAGAAAGGGTTTGGTGTGGTCCTGATGCGAGGCAGAGCTGGGCTGCGCCTGTCCCCTTGGAATTCCATCCTGTGGAATACCCATCCTGGAGAACAGCTCCCTGCTGTCCTTCTCCATGCTGAGGGCAGGTTTCACTGCAGCCTGTGGGTGATCTGTGCTCAAGGTCCTTCTGAGAAGCACTTTCTGCCCTTCCTTTAACCACCTCAGACAGGGAAGAGTTCTCCATTGCATGGAGAAACTTTTGCTTCCAGAAGACACTGTCCCCCAGCCTGGTTGTAGAGTTAGGCCAAGCCTCAGGGGCACACATGGAAAAGTGATGGCTGGGGACCTGACTGATCTCCTGCAGCTTTAGCCTGAATTCTTGTAAGCACAGGATGGGATGGATGGGGTGGATTCACTGATGGGATGCCTACAGAATTACTAATGTTTTACTGTTTGCTTTTTGTTACAGCAATCTTCTCCTGGAGCTCTTCATCTTATTGGCACAGGGTGCCCAGAGAAGCTGTGGCTGCCCTGTGCCTGGAAGTGTTCAAGGCCAGGCCAGACAGGGCCTGGAGCAATGTGGCCTAGAGGAAAGTGCCCATGGCAGGGGGCTGGAATGCGATGAGCTTTAAGGTCCCTTCCAACCCAAACAGTTCTATGATTCTATGATAATTGTGTACTCTGTCCCAAATGCTTCCTCTCCTGGTGGCTGGTGGTTACTCGTTCCCATTGTGCCATTGCAGAGTCTCAGATGAGGCGTGGAAACATCTTTATGTGGGGAGTGGAGGCAGGACACCGAGGTCCTACTCCTGACTTTGCTCTTGCCCTCAGGCAGATCACTTTGCCTTCCCTTGTGTGTGCCACTCTGGCCAGAGCAGTGCCAGTGAAGAACTCCTGGGAAAGCATTTCTGGGTGTGCATTCAGAGACAACTGTGTGCAGGTGCACAAAGGGCAAGATCCCACAGCAGCTTGACCCACAGCTTTCTGTGTCTACTAATTCTCATTTATTTGCTGTCTGTGGCTTAACTTATCCCTTTCCTGTTTTTCTGATCAGGGGAGATGTGATGGAGAAGACCCAGCCCAACTGCATCAGGTCCCAGCTTTCTGAGGGGACGAGTGGGATACCTGCCTGGCTCAGGGAGAGAGCTGTTGCCAACAGAACTGTGCTGTTCCCAATACACATCTCTTTATTTTTTGATACTCTCTGCCAGTTCTCAAATGGGCATCCCAAAACAGATGTTAATTAGTCATCTGTGTGAATCTGACAGGACAAGAGGAAATGGCCTCAAGCTGTGCCAGAGGGGGTTCAGGTTGGACATCAGGAAGAATTTCTTCACTGAGAGGGTTGTTAAGTGCTGGAAGGGGCTGCCCAGGGAGGTTTGGAGTCCCCATCCCTGGAGGTGTCCAAGGAATGACTGGATGTGGCACTCAGTGCTCCGGGCTGGTGACAAGGTGGGGATGGGTCACAGGTTGGGCTCGATGGTCTTGGAGGTGTTTTCCAGCCTTGATGATTCTCTGATTCTGTGCTCTGATTCTAAAGAAGCCCTGGGCACCCTGTGACCATGAGAACGTGTATTGAGGCTCACTTGGCTGGAGGGGCACTTTAGACTCCATCCCACAAAAAGTTTATTTTCCCAGCAGGAGTTTTCCTTTGAACTTACTTGCTCCCACAATGCCAGGTGGCTGGTGAATACACTGAGGGGCTGACTGGTGTGGTTGGGAGCACTGGATGGAGCAGTCCTGCAGGTCAGAAGGTGCTGGCACCTTCCCCATCCTGAACTCAGGTCTTGTCAGGCCTCACCATTTGGAGGGTTTTTAAGATAGAGGCAGGAATGGGAGGTCACAGTCTCAGTCCCTCCTGTGCCCAGTTTTTGTTTGGGACAGGATTCAGGAATGATGAGGGGATGGGAAAGGATCCTGAGCCTCAGAGGAGGAGCTGGGGAAGGCACAGAAGATGTGGCTCTGTTACAGCAGAATGAGGACAGGTATCTTAAAAATGGGTGATGAGGAGAGGAGGAGCGAAGCAGCCCAGAGGGACCAGGCATGGCTGCTTGTGCCCTGCTGAACTGCAGGGGTGAGGGGCTGAGGGAAGCTCTGGGAGGGCACTAACAGCCCAGACAGGTTGGTTCACAGGAACAAGGCTTCTTGGGAAAGGCAGGAGGTCCCTGCTCAGTCACCTCGGACCGTGGGTGGGAACTGACCAGCTTGGGCAGCGTGTTCTGGGGGCACATAGGACACAGGGACACTCTGGTCACCGTGGCTGTGGCTCTTAAAAGCAGTCCTGCTGTGACAGGCGTTAGGCACGTCTGAGCCAGACCTGCCCAGATACTCAGCCCTCTGATTCTATTTCAAGCCTAGTCTCCCTCAGGTTGTCTAAAACATTATTTCTTCCTAAACTTTGCTTTTACTGTTCAGTTTCTGCAGGAAGAGCACTGGATCCCAGCTGGCCCCAGCTCCCCCTGACCCAGCTTTGGAGACACCTGGGAGAACCACCCCGGATGAGGCAGCCTCAAGGTGCACCAGGAGCAGGTACCTCCGTGCTAATTCACACAAGCCATCCTCCCACCCTGCCCCTTAAACGGCCCCCAGGGTGCTGCAAGTAGCTTCTTGGAGTGTTTTGCATTTCCCACGTGCCCTGTGGTATTTTGGCAGGGGCTGTGGGCTGAGGAGATGGAGCGTGTGGAGCCCCCAGCACTGGCCCAGGTCGCCATCCATCAGTGGTGGATGCCCCAGGACTGGTGGCCAGAGCTGCAGCAGTGGCTGGGCAGGCAGTGAACCCTCAGAAACAGAGGCTGGCTCTCCACAGCCACGGGCTCTGGTGGCACTGGCTGTCACACACTTGCAGGCATAGGAGAGACAGGCTGAGGGGGAAGGGGTGCTCCTGGGGCAGTGACCTCCCACATCACACTTCCCTTGAGAGAGAAGTCACTTGGAGAACAACCTAATCTCAAAATCCCTGGAGTGGGGGGTCTTGACTCTGGCAGTGCTGGTGATGTCAACACAGTTTAATAATAACCACAACCATGTGCCAATGATGTTTCAACAACAAATGTTTCAAATCTCTTCTGGCAGAAAGAACATTCATATCCTGCACAGCCAACACCCCCATTGCATATTAATATTTAAATTAATATTTACAGAAACTCCTACTGGGTACTGGGAGGGCCACACATGGAGAACTGTGCCCAGTTTTGGGGTGCCCAGTGTAAGAAGGATGAAGAGGAATGAGACAGGTCCAGTGGAGGGCCAGTGGCTGAGTCAGGGTCCCAGGGCATTTGCCCCATGAGTAGAGGTGGAAGGAGCAGGGCTGGTTTCACTTAGCAGAGAAGAGGCTGAGAGGAGAACTGCCAGGGACCCGTAACCAAAGGTGATGGAGCCAAGCCCTTCAGGGTGGTTCCAGGTGATCAAACAAAGAGTAAAGGCCACAAATTGCCTTCCAGGAGTTTTAGGTTGGACTTGAGAAAAAGCTCCTTCCCCAGGAAGAACAGCCCCAGGCTACCAGTGAGAGGGGGATCTTTCTGCTTGGATAGACAAAGCTGCAACTGCCCCGCTGAGTATTTGGGATAGTCCTGCTCCAAGCAGGAGACTCCCAGAAACTGCTCCCAGCTAACAATTCTGTGATGAAAGGCCTGTGTAAGACTAGGACTGAAGTTAAGGATTAAGGGATAAAGTCAGTTTTTCAGTGGTTCAGCCCAACTCAGAACACTCTTACAAGTTTCAGCTGTGCTCCCTGCACCAAACACACCTTCCCTAAATTCACTGGCACTACCAGGGTCTGGTCACAACTGTGCCTGTGCTTAGCAAAACTAAAAGTATTCCAAAGTTGTGTGGTTTTGGTGAGCACAGGAGCACAAACCTGCCATGGATATAGCTCCTTTAAAAGAAAAGCACAATCACAGCCTCAGCTTCTTCCCACGGCATGAATTGCTAGAAGTCTTTAAAGCAGTTCTACCCTGGCACGATTGTCCTGCATTTGGGTTAAACGGCCCAGCTTGCACTTTGACAGACCAGAGCGTGCTCTGTGCTCACTGGCAGGTCCCTTCCCCGCTGTGGGCCACAGTGCAGAGGACAGAGACTCTTCGGGTGGATATTTTCCAATGTTCCTTGAAATATGCATTGGCTCTGGTGGCCTTTTCATCACAACGCACACATGGGGAGCTGTAATTTCAACATCCTCTACCAAGACAGTGTTTCTTCCTTGAAAACTGCCCTCCCCTCCCTTCCACTCTAAGTGACAGTGATCTTTGCATAAATTGGAAAAGAAAAGGAAGAAGGAACAGAACATCCGTGACAAAGGAACTAATGACTCAAATGCTGGGAAGCCTGGGGCCCCCAAGGGACTGTGCAGCTCGCAGCATTGATTTTTAATGACTTACAGAGATTGGAGATTTGGAAGATCTCTCAGTGCCTCTGCAGGGATGCGGCTCAGCTGATTGTTCTGCAACATCCTATAATTAGAAAAAAGAAAACTTTGTTAAAAAAACAACAACAACAGCCTGACACGAAATGGAGGATGTTGCTGCTTGTTTCCAAAGTTGTTCTGGGCTCTTGCTGGAAAGCTGGAGTGGTTGGAAAGCAGCATGTTGGCCAGCCAGGGCTCTTAAGCAAGTATAAGGTGGCCAGCAGGTGAGCTGCAGCCCAGTCTGGCCCAGGACTTGCAGCAGAAGGGCCGAGGGGTGGCTTTGGTGCTGAGTGGGGGTCTGCTGGGAGGATGTCACCACAAAGGGGCCTCTGCCCTGCAGCCGTGCATCTGTTACCCCAGACTGACACAGCGCTCCGAGCCAGCACTCCCACATTCCTCCTGGAGTCAGGCGTCCTCGGCCCGGGTGTGCCAGTGGTTCCCTCGGGGGTGGAAAGCAGCCCGTGGTGGGTTCCCTACCCCGCTGTGGCCAGCTGCAGCCCCAGCGGGTGAGGAGCTCCACAGCTGTTTGCTCAGGGACCTCGCAGCCTTGGCACCGCCTGCAGCGGTGACTGGAACTGCTGTGCAAACACCCAAACCAGCCCAGACACTCAGAGAGAGCAGGTGCCTGGGGCTGCTGGGCTGAGCAGGCAGGACCCAGGAGGACCCCTCAGAGATGGAAGTGAGTGTAGGGCATGGAGAAGGGCCGTGGACATGGAGACACCTACAGAAGTGACGGGAAAGGAGGAGACAAAGGTGACAGTGCACCCAGGGGTGTCTGACGGGCTCTAGGGATGGAGGCAGAGTGAGAACCACACTCCAAGGGCTGTTTCAGACCTGGTCAGACACAATCCTCTCTCACTGACCTTCTGGAGCACCACTCATCTGAGATTACTGGTGTCATCATCTCAGCATCTCTGCAAAGACTCCGTTTTTGACTCTGGACATGCCTCTGTCCTGAACCTACTTGTTCCCTCCAGAATTGGGACATCACTGACACCTGCTCCTCTGGATAACAGACACATCCCAGCATGGTAGCTGGGCCAGGGGAAGTGCCTAGAAAAGGAAAGTTTTACTTATCTGAGGCTACTCTTTACAAAACCTTCTAAGAATGACTGGAGATGGCACGGAAAAGGAAATGGTGCTTCAGGTCCTGTCATAATTTACTGGCAGTGTCAAAGGAGCAGGGTATGGCCTTAGTGGTGAGGGTCAGCCCAAAAAGCAGGGATGTAAGCAAGAAACCTCCCCATTGCTGTGACTGCAGCATTACTGCCAAGGATTCAGAGGTCTGACATGAAAGGAAAGTTGGAAAGAGACAACCTTTAAAAAAGGAAAGCTATAGGCCACACAACTCTTTCAATTCTGGAAGAAAATGGGGACTTACCAGTAAATTATTTGTATGAACACAGAAGAAAGAGCAGAGAAACAAGGAACTGTCAGAAGAAGCTAGTAAAAAATGAGTTGTGCCAATTTTTTTTTCTATACAGGGTAAAAGACCATAAGAATGGAGAAGAAAGAATGGACACCAGCTAGCATGACTTAACCTTTCCTTCAGTAAAATGTTAAATGTTGACATTCAGTGCAGAAGAGAAGATGCATTTGGTACAAAAGGGCAGCAGAGAGGCCATGTTTAAAAAAGGGTTCCCTTCCAAATGAAGAACACGATTAAGGGCCTACAGCACCTCAGCTGGCATTTCTGCCAACAACTTGCACATTTAGGGAGGGTGTGGAGAGAGGCTGGTGTGGAAGAGCAGTTGGGAAATACAGAATTCTGGGAATTCAGGGAATTCAGGGAAACTGAGGGAAAGGCTCCGTGGATGAACAGGAATAAGAGGCTGCACAAACACAGCTGGGCATTGGCTTACAGCTCTGCCTGGGCTAGTGGGAACCACAGGAGATCCCGGGCAGGACAGAAGTGCTCTTGGGGGCGTGCAGGGACCCCGGGGTGGGGTGACCACAGCGGGTGTGAGGAGCAGGACACCAGCTGAGAGGCTGCTGCTCCTCTTGGTGCTGGGCAAGCTTTGGCCAGGCCACACTGGCCCACCTGGGACCTGCCCTGCAGGACACGGGCCAGCAGCACAGCAGCCAGGACAACAGGCAGAAGGATGAGGAAATGCCAAATCCTCACCTGTGGGGAACCTCGAATAGGAGTTCCAGGGGTGCTAGAGGAGTGTGCTTGATGTGGCTCCCCCGCCCACGTCCTCCTCCTGCAGCTCCTGGGCTCAGCTGCTCCCTGGGCAGCACAAGGGGGCCCGGGGCTCCCGGGGCTCACAAGGGGCACTCCGAGCCCCTGGCACTCTGACAATCACCAATGTCTGTCCCCTCAGCTCCTCTGGTGTGCCCCACTCGCACCACCCTGCGCTCTCATTTCCCTCTGCCCCTCCCGGGGGATCTTCTCCCCTCCTGCTCGCCGTGCTCACGCCTCAAGTGCAGGGACCACCGAGCACCAGGAGCTGCCTCGCTGCTGCACCCAGAGCCCTTCCCGTGGGGGACACGCTGCAAGGCTGCTGGCACCCCTCTGAGATGAGTGTCACCCACGCAGGACACGTGGCTGGTGTGCGTGTGCAGGTCTGTAACCCTGGACCGTGCTTCTCCTGCCGTGCAGTGCAAGGGGCCTGAGAGCCCCAGGGATGGATCCCGGGGGGTTCTCTGCAGCCCTCTGGGGTGGGAAACTCATCCAGCTGGGCAACTGTCCCACAAGGAGCAGCACAACCTCTGGGGCTCCTGGTCCTGCACGGGCATTTGTTTCTGCAGCCAGGGTGTGCTGGGGAGATAAAACACTGGCTCCTGCAGCCCAGTGAAGCGGAACAATAATTCATGTCTGTTAGAAATCAAGAAAATGCAGACCTGAACACAGAGAGATACAGAGTGGGGCTTCAGAAAGTGCTTTTAGGGTTTTGGTGGGACGCACATTGAATCTCAGTGGCTCTCTGAAATCTGAGCCTGGTGTTTAGTGTCCATCATTGGAAGTATCTGAAGTCAGTACTAAAGCAAAGCCCATTGTCACACTTCTGCTGGATCCTGCTGCCTACCATTTATTACAAGTCCCTTCTCCAACCAGTAAAACAGACTGAGAGACTTTCCAGACCACCATCAGCATGGACTGGTTCCAAAATGAAGCCATTTTGGTGCAGACAAACAATATTTAAGGAAGATGCTTTAGAGACCTCAAAAACCACTGGAGTGGTGGACAATGCTGTTTTTCACAGCAGCAGGGCAGCTAGAGAAGTTTTCAGATGCTGGGACTGGGACAAGAACCAGTGCTTCTTCACATTGCACATAATGAATCCAATAACTCATCATCAGAGCATGACATAGAGAAGCCAAAACCAGTTCTAAACAGAGTTTGATAATATTCTATGGACAGGGCCACCCTGGTACTAAACAAGAAGTTCTTCATTCAGCCTCCAGCTCAGGAAAACTCCAGCTTTGCTTATAGAGACCTCAAGTCTGAGCAGGAAAAGAGATGCTGCATTTATCACTGGGTGTCCCAGGATGGCTTTTCTCACAGTCTGGTGTCAAGGACTACCCCCATCAGGCCCTGCTCACTGCACTCAGTCCTTACACATCATGTTAAACCACCCCTGCATATTATTTTCTTTTCATAAACAACATACAACATGATTTTGGGAAGAGCTCAAATAATTGTACCAAAACCTGGGGGAGGATGCCAGGGAGACCCCTAGACGCCTGCAGGATCACATCTCCTCCCTGTGGCACCTGGCTCCTGGGGCTCTCCACGCCGGGGTGCCCGGGCAGCGCTCTGACAGGAGGATGGCAGAAGGGTCCAGAGGACAGCAGGGCACCTGCAGAGCTGGGGCAGGGCTGCTGGGTCCCTGTGTCTGAGCTCTGGCATTTTGCCCTTTGGGATGCTGCTCTCGTATAAGATGGGGAGGACAGTGCTGTAGCTCACTGAGGAGGGCACCTGCAGCAGGAGCCCTCCAGGCCACCTCCAAGGATGGCCAATACATTCTGCTTTAAGAGGTCACTGCACGATTTATGTCAGCAGCATTGAAATGAGGGAACAACTCTGCAAACGGGCCATCTGCCATCTCCTGACTCCATGGTCCTAAAAGCCTTGGGCAGACACTGTGCCCTCCCTACATGCATGCTCCCCTAGGACAGGAAGCTGCTTTCCAGGCTGGGAGCAGGGGTGATGGTGCAGGGGTCTGCGTGGGTCCCAGGACTGCTGCAGGGTGACTGACTGAGGCACAGTCTGTGGAGCTGGACCTCAGTCCACATGATCACAGCAACCCTGAGATCCCAGATCACACTGGCCTTTGTCAGCATCTGTCTATTCCTGCCTCTCCATCAACTCCTGCCTTCAAACAAAATCCCTGGATTTCATTGGCTTTCCTACAGCGAGGTGTTACTACTTAGCAGCTTGGAGATAACCTTAGTCAGGGCTTAAATTCTTGTGCCCATGGAGCAATCCCACTCCAGTTGATGTGATTTCTCAGTTGCTGAGTCTAATTCTCTTAGGACTTACTCAGGGTGGGAGGCACCGGCACAGGGTGCCCAGAGCAGCTGTGGCTGTCCCATCCCTGGAAGTGTCCAAGGCCAGGTTCGGGGCTTGGAGCAGCCTGGGATAGTGGAAGGTGTCCCAGCCATGGCAGGGGGTGGAACAGGATGGTCCTTAAACTCGCTGCAAATCCATACCATTTTGTGACTCTATGACCTTGCTGGTTGATGAGCCAGCTTCTGGACAAGCTGAGGACACTGATGAACATGACAAGCAAAGATTGTTCAGACCAGCAAGGACTCAAACCCAAGTGTGGATGGAGCACTGTCACCTTGCTTGGCACTGTTCAGGTGATGCCGGGGCTTGCAGATGCTGGCAGACATGGACACACCACCTGCTACCCACAGCAGTCTGACTGGAACCAGGATAAATCACAGCTCCTCAGAGGTCGGGTTTCATTTTCTGAAGTAGGAGGATTGTTTGTTGGCAGGGACCACGCCTGAACGACCAGAAAAATGTTGGGATCAGGTCCCATCACACCAGGATCCTTGCACAAGAGAGTCTCAGCAGACATCCAGCCCTCAGAGGTACAGGCCTGTGCATGATAAAATGTCCCCATCCCGGGAGGCTGAAGTGACTCAGCCAGCACAGTCAAAGGGCTGTTATTGCTGGAGGCAACTGTGCCTGGAGCCCATGCACGGGGATTAAAGACATTCCAACCTCTGCACGTTCCTCTTCCCTCCCAATGGGAGCGTCTCTGGGATGTGCCACACCATTCCCTTTGTCTCAAAGCCATTTCTGTTCTGCACAGGTTCTGGGCTGTCCAGGAGGTAGGGTCTGTCTAGGGTTTTCTGAAGTGTCCCAAGCCACCTCCAAACCTGCCATCCTGGGGCAAGGTGACTTATTTGGTGATGTTTTTTGATGTCTGTTCACACGCCAGGTGGGTCAGCAGCTGTCCTGGAACCCAGGAGGTGCTGGGGCCACTGTTTGGGAGGAGAAGAGGAGGGACTGGCGAGGTGGCCATGGGGTAGGGCCCATGCAGGGGATGTGGCCTGTGCTGACCAAGGCCACTCTTGCCAGGCTCTGTGCAGCCTCCCTGTTGGTGGAGATGAACCGTGGGCAGTGCTGGGGCAGTGAGGGGTGGGAGAGGGTTCAGCCACTGCTGAGTCAAGAGGCTTGTGCTGGGCAGTGCTGGGCTGTGCTGGGCAGTGCTGGGCTGTGCTGGGCTGTGCTGGGCAGAGCTGGGCAGAGCTGGGCTGTGCTGGGCAGAGCTGGGCTGTGCCGGGCAGAGCTGGGCACTGTGGGCAGAGCCGGGCAGAGCTGGGCAGTGCTGGGCAGTGCTGGGC
>VZRO01001741.1:83918-125697 GCA_013397915.1 Daphoenositta chrysoptera | reverse complement strand
TGGGGCTTGCTGAGGAATGGAGTGGCAGGGTGGGCGGCTGCGGGGTCTGCAGCCAAGAGGATGCAGGCAGGCATTTTGCCCTCCATGTTTTGGGGTGAGGTTGTGGTTGCACTTGGAATCTTTCCCTGTGGGGTTTGGTGTGGGATTCCTTCTTGGCGAGTAAGCACTGCTGTTGCTGCAGCACGTTCAGCCAGGAGTCAGAGCGGGGGCAACCCTGGCAGTGCAGGGCAGTGTTTGGTGAAGGATACCTGTGCAAGGGGGGGATGTCCTGGGAAGCTGGGCTGCACAAGTCAGCCCCAAGGCTAGCTGGGATGGATGCTTTCTGGCTGATGGAGCTCCAGCCAGGACACTTGGAGGTGAGAAGCTTCCAGGCAGCTCATGAGGAAGTCTGGAAGGATGGAAAAGTTCCCAGTTTTCCAGACTCTGATTAAGCAGCACATTCGGCCACCCTGGAAAGCTCCAAGGCTGGGAAAGCATGAACCAAGGGGTTAAATTTGCAAGGGAAGGAGCTTGCAGAGGGGTCAAAACAGCCCGTGAACAGGCTTCCAATGGTCCTGGCAATGAAGCTCGCACCGAGGAGCATCAGCCTCTGTGGAGAGGATGTGGGTGTGCCGTGCTGCAGAGCAGAGCCCCCGGGAGAGGTGAACTCCAGAGTCTCTCTGAAAAGGGATGGACCTGCCAGTGGAGAAAACCTCTGAGCACCAGCTGAGCATCCACCCCTGTCAGCCTGCCCTTGTCTGAGGGGGCTGAGGAGGCCACAGCTCGCCTTGCCCTTGGCTGCTCCAGGCTCCACGCGTGAAGCTCTCAGCGCAGTCCCCTGTGGCACCATCGTCTGTTTTAGTGGGGCAGCTTGGCTCTTCCCCTGCTCTCTTCCAAGTCTCCACACACCTGCTTCCCTGGGTGTACCCCTGCATGGTTTCTGCACGGGCCTATCTTCATGGCCACTTTCCAGGTGGTTTTTGTGCAGTGAAGCAGCCAGAGGAGGCAGAGCCAAGAATCTGGTCCAGGTTCCAGTTCTGGGATTCACTCCGAGGGCAGGGAGAGGACCATCTGCACAGGCGGGTTTGTGGAGGAATTCCCAGGGTGTTTCCCATCCTTTTTTAAACACAAACTAATTCTCTGGAAAGACTGGGAAAGCACCAGGCCCCCTGACAGCCCAAGAAGCATGTGAGAGTTTACTTGTGGACCTGCACATGATTGCAATTAGCCCTAGGGCTCTAGCACACTGAAATTAAACTAGGAAAATTGTTTCCATCCCCGGATCCCAGCATGTCTCCTCAGGGGACACCTCTGTCACCAGAGGTAAGAGCTCTGGTCCTGCTGTGGGTCAGCTCCTGAATACCCAAGATTTCAGCTGGTCACATTTGGGGCAGCCCTTCCCAGCTACAGCCACGCCTGTCACCTGTCAAACCTCAGCCAACCTGTGGCAGAGCATCCACATCTATAAACACAATGTGTCCTCAATGTCCCTGTTGCCATCTACTCCAGAACCTGCTATTCCTTGTCTTCACATATGGAGAATATGTATTTCCTCAATTATTGCAGCAGCAGCCTTCCTTGAAGGTTTGTGTCCATCCTCATTCCCCTCTCCTCCAGGTTAAGGGACCTCAGCTGACTCGTTGTTCCTTTAGTTCACCACCACACCCCTGTTCCTTCTCACTGGGCTGCAGGAGCCAGTGTTTTATCTCCCCAGCACACCCTGGCTGCAGAAACAAATGCCCGTGCAGGACCAGGAGCCCCAGAGGTTGTGCTGCTCCTTGTGGGACAGTTGCCCAGCTGGATGAGTTTCCCACCCCAGAGGGCTGCAGAGAACCCCCCGGGATCCATCCCTGGGGCTCTCAGGCCCCTTGCACTGCACGGCAGGAGAAGCACGGTCCAGGGTTACAGACCTGCACATGCACACCAGCCACGTGTCCTGCGTGGGTGACACTCATCTCAGAGGGGTGCCAGCAGCCTTGCAGCGTGTCCCCCACGGGAAGGGCTCTGGGTGCAGCAGCCAGGCAGCTCCTGGTGCTCGGTGGTCCCTGCACTTGAGGCGTGAGCACGGCGAGCAGGAGGGGAGAAGATCCCCCGGGAGGGGAAGAGGGAAATGAGAGCGCAGGGTGGTGCGAGTGGGGCACACCAGAGGAGCTGAGGGGACAGACATTGGTGATTGTCAGAGTGCCAGGGGCTCGGAGTGCCCCTTGTGAGCCCCGGGAGCCCCGGGCCCCCTTGTGCTGCCCAGGGAGCAGCTGAGCCCAGGAGCTGCAGGAGGAGGACGTGGGCGGGGGAGCCACATCAAGCACACTCCTCTAGCACCCCTGGAACTCCTATTCGAGGTTCCCCACAGGTGAGGATTTGGCATTTCCTCATCCTTCTGCCTGTTGTCCTGGCTGCTGTGCTGCTGGCCCGTGTCCTGCAGGGCAGGTCCCAGGTGGGCCAGTGTGGCCTGGCCAAAGCTTGCCCAGCACCAAGAGGAGCAGCAGCCTCTCAGCTGGTGTCTCAGTGCAGGTGGGTCCCAGCCCTGCAGCAGCCCTTTGCTGGCCAACACCCCAGGGAAGTTCAGTGGAAAGCCTGAAGGGTGACTTGCCCTCTCTGAGTCCTCTTCTGCCGTGATTTTCAGCAGAACCAGAATGGTTGAATATAAACTCAGTGCTTTGCCTCTGCCTTAAGTGAGGCGACAGGACTTTCCTCCGTGCTCCTCTCTTTTAATAACTGACATCCCAGCATCTCTCTGATGTTTCCTGTCTCATGGGGTCTTCAGATTCCCCTTTCCAGACACCCTCTCCACTATCTGTGTGGTTTTGGTGAAAATTAAAGTGCAAAGAAAAGCCCAAGACTGCAGGAATGGTTGCACTGGCCCTGAGGGAGCAAGGATTTGGTCTGGATGGGGAGCAGTGCAGTGAGCTCCTCATGTCCCATGAAATGCTGTCCTCTCCTATGCCCACAGGACATGGACATAACTGGGGCCAGTCTGGTGCTCCCCAGTTACCCCAGTCACACTCTCCTGTGTCCTGCACAGGGCACACCAGTTCACACCAGTGCACAGCTGGTCGCATCCTTATCTCTGCAGTACCCACAGTGTCCATAACAACAGTGTCCTACAAATCACTGCACTCCCCCAGTAACCCCACATTCCTCCTGGTCTTTTAGGCTGAAATTTATCTTCTCAGTCTTGGAGTTCCAGGATACAGGGAGATCTTGGTGGAGCCAGCTTAGCAGTGGGTTCTGGCCCTCAGCAGGCTTGGATGGGGTACAGAGAGGTGCAGCAAAGGCAAGAGGGAACTGAGATGTGGCTTGGGAAGAGGGCGAGGGTTTTTGGTCACTCCCACGGCACAAGGAGCAGGGTGAGCCAGCCCCATGGTCTCTCTCCAGGCTCTGCTCTCCACCCCTGGCCACAGCCAGACTCTGAGGGAATACATTTGCTCCCTCTGATTCCTGGAGAGATGGAGCAGATCCTGCTGAGCTATTGCGGAGCCACCAGCCCCAACCAGGTCACTGCTGCAGTGACCTGAGGGACCTTAATCACAACCTGAAGGAAACACATGGTGGCCTTCACTTTCCTTCTTCAGTACCTTGTGGTTTTCCTCAGTCTTTTCTTAGTAGAGGAATGAGTGAGAGTCCCCCCGCCTTGCCAAGAGCCTTTCCAATGTGATTCAGCTCAGTGCTCCCAAGATCTGTCCTGGCAATATTTCTAGACCTGTTCCAGCAATTCCCAGGACCAGTCTATCTCCACCATGTCCCTCGCTACTGCCCTCACCCTCCCAGTGACAGAGGAATAGGTGGGGGTGAATGGCTGCCTTTCCTGGAGGATGCAGGGCTCTGCCACTGCATTCCCCCGAACACCTCCCTCCAGGGGAGCCAACAGAAACACTACCGAAGGTAATCAGAGCATCTCTAGTGAGAGTACATGGCAGCACAACACACCCTGCAGACAGGCCAGGAAAACCATCAGAGTCTTTGGGAAGAGGAATGCTCCCAGTGACGTGGGGTCCGGTGGTGCCCCTGCTTTTAGGAAGCAGGAACGAGGTTAAATAAGAGGTCCATGGCAGGGCCTGGCTGGACCCGTCCCTGTGAGCATCCACCTTCCACCCCTGGCCTTGTGGCTGGGCTCGGCATCCCCCCACGGGAAAGGGTAAGTGCCAGAGAACAACAGGATCATTAAGACTGGAAAAGCCCTCTGAGATCATTGAGTCCCTTCATTAACCTGACGCTGCCAGCTCCACCATTAAACCACGTCCCTAAGCAGGCACATGGTTTGGTTTCAGGCAGGGCTGCAGCCAGAGGGACGTGACAGCCCACATGCCACCCTGTGTCACCGGGCACAGCCTGGCTGAGAGCAGAGCAGCTCGTCCTGCGGCAGGAGGACACTGAGTCCGGCTCTCACGAGACAGCCTGGATGGAAATGCCCTGATCCTTCACGGCTCTCCTCGCTCTGGGGTCACTGCTGAGCGTGTCCCTGCTGGTGCAGGGTGTCAGCCAGCCCGTGTCCCGGGGCACACCCTCCCCTTCCCGCTGCAGCTGCGGGCTCCGGAAGGGAGGCAGCGCCCCGGTAGCGCTGCATTAGTCCTTACCTGGGCCTGACACAAATAGAATTGATCAAAAGCACCTTTAAAAGCTCCCGCGTCCCCAGAGCAGAAGGCTCCTCTTGTTGAAATTGGGTGGGAGAGCTGCGGTTTTTCCTCAGTTCCTTTGATTTGTTGCCTAATGCAGGGGATGGATAAATCTCTAAGCCCTGAGATTTAGGGCAGGATTCATACTTTACATCTTCAGAAGACGTAGTAAACAGCCTTATACTCTCTAATCCTGGGAGCAGGTTTGTACCTGCTCGCTCTGCACAAACTGGACCAGCTACAACAATTTCACATTGTGGCTGAGTTCAAAACATCCCCTTGGGGATGAAATGTTTATTGCAGAAGATTTTTAAGATGGTTCCTCAGGGAGAAAGGGACTCCCTCCTCAACACCCTGCCCAGACCCTGTGGACGGTCACATGGATACAAAAAGCTCCACGAGCAGTGAGACAAGCAGGGAGGTGTGACTGCAGGTGCCACAGCAGAGCCAGCTCAGCTGAGCCTGGTTTCAAATGTTTCCAGAGGAACTTTGTCACTTAGACCTTCCCCACAGGACAGCAGGGGTGGGTGGCCTGCCTGCAATGCCCTTTGTTGAGCAGGGTTAGCAGGTCCTAGGCATGGCCTGATGGCCACTGCTCCTGGATCCAGCTGCCTCCATGGCCCCTGGGGGCAGGCTGGGATGTCTGAGGTCAGGCTGGGATCCCTGGGGGCAGGCTGGGATCCCTGAGGTCAGGCTGGGATCCCTGGGGGCAGGCTGGGATCCCTGGGGGCAGGCTGGGATCCCTGAGGTCAGGCTGGGATGTCTGAGGTCAGGCTGGGATCCCTGAGGGCAGGCTGGGATCCCTGGGGACAGGCTGGGATCCCTGAGGGCAGGCTGGGATCCCTGGGGGCAGGCTGGGATCCCTGAGGTCGGGCTGGGATCCCTGAGGTCAGGCTGTCCAAGGATCCCACCTTTCCCAGGTCACTCCAGAGCCTTGCAGAGGCCTCCTGGGCCGTGAAGAGGTTTGTGGTGAGGACAAGCTGAGCTGGGCAGAGCACAGGCCCTTTCCCCAGCACCTGCCAGAATGCAGCACCTAAACCTTCGAGTTGCTCCAACCCAGCCCCACCACAGCAGCAGAGCAGATGGGGCCAGTTTGGGGTCTGGACACCACATCTGGGGGGCGCCACATCTGGGGGACACTACTTTGGGGAGTTTGGTGAGTTTTATGCAAAAGGTGAACCTCTGCAGATTCTCCTTGGGCACGTGGTCACAGCGTGCCCTGGGGGTCCTGCTCACGGTCTGTGGGGTGGGACACAGCTCCCCAGTCACCACGGGGCAGGTTTGCCAGCACGGGGCTACCATCTGACCCCACACCTCCCTGCAGCTTTGCATCCCCTCGGGATGGCTGCAAGTCCCTGCTCAGGGCAGTGCCAGGGGCTGGGGGAGGCAGGGACAGGGATTGCTCTGTGGGGAGGAGCACGTTACTTACAGAATCTTCAGGCTGTAGAGGCCAGAGAAAGCTTCCCCTGGGATCCTGGAGATCTGGTTTCCAGAGAGGCGTCTGCAGTGAAAAGAGGAGCCAGTCATGTGTCAACATCCTCGTGATGACAGCCCCTTGTCTGCAGAGGCTTTTAACAACTCGTGCACCCTGCCACTGTCCCCTGGAGAGGAGGCTGCAGCACCTGCGAGCTGAGCCACAGTCCTGAGCTTGGGCAGCCTCTGCACATCATCCCCTGGCACAGGCAAAGAAATCCCAACTCCTGCCAGACCTGAATCCAGCATTTTCAGCATCCAGAGACCACTCATGGCTCAAAGCCATTTCCTGGATGGACACAGAGGTCCCCACACCACAGAAATAACAGCACGGGCAGTGACCAGCCTGCAGACCCTGCCCTGTGCCAGGCCCTGGCAGAGAGTGGAGCAGGGGAGAGCTGTCTCTGCTCATGCATGGCCCTGGGAGGGCTGTCCCTAAATCCTGGCTGATGAATGAGGGCGAAGGGATGGGAGAGGAAGACGAAGTGAGGAGCAGCATCACAATGGAAAGTGGGACATAGCTGGGACACAGAGCAAAGAACAGGGGACAACATTCAGAACTTACTGAAAGGATTTATTAAAGGAAACCCATGGGATCTGCCGTTGTACAACATCACCTGATCTTAGAACTCAAATTTTAACAAGGCCCAGAACAGGCTGGGGAATTAAAAAGTATTTGCATTTTTCACTGAAATTAGAAACTGCATCACTGTTGTCATCAGGACAATGGTGAGGGCATGTGGTGGAGCCAGGAGTGAAGTCCAAGACTCCTGAGTCTAGGCTTGACCTAGAGCAGATGTGAATTTTCTCCTTCTCCTCCTGTTTCACCCATGAGGACAAACATGGACCAAGTCCCAGCACCCATCAGCCAGAAATCATAAAGACAGGTTCAACAACCTGATTAAGACCCTAAATTACTACTGAATTTGGGCAATAAACTTCTCTACTTGACTTGGCATGGAATACTGCATGTCCAAAAGAGAGAGAGTGAACATCATTTGTGACCAGGCTGATCTTCACTCTCACAGAAAGCCCAAAGAGGCTGGGCACAGACGCTGGCAAAGGCATTCAATAAACGTTGACAAAGCTTGTTTCCTGTTAGGTGTTTTGCCTGGGAGGATGAGCAGTGCAGCCCCGGGTGCCGGGGAGCCAGGGCTCTGCCGAGGTCGCTGCGGCCCGAGGTGTCCGGGCAGCCCCAGGAGCGGCGTGCGCGGCTGCCCCAGCGCTCCCCGCCCCGCCTCCCCTCGGCAATCTGCAGAAAATTGCTCCCGTAATTAGGCCTCTGACAGCATAAACAGCACAGGGTCGTCTCTTTAATGTGTGCGAGCAGGTTGTAACCTGCCTCTCGCAGCACACGAGCTGCCTGCCAGGCTGGGCTATTTGTCACTTGGGGGCTGTGATTTGGGGTAATTGCTCCTTTTGATTGCCGATTTCCACATGGGAGGGAGGGTTGTCCGGGAGGCTGGAGTGCTCGCCTGGAGGGGAGGTGTTCCCGCACGGCATCCTCAGCCTGCTCCCTGCATCCCTGCCCGGCTCTCCCTGTCCTCACCTCCCTGCGGGCTGCCCCAGCCTCCACTGCCAGCGGCTTACACCTCCTCCCGGCCAAATGTGCCCCTCGGCTTCTTTGCCGGCAGCTCCGCGCCTCTCTGTTCACTTTCCTGGGTGTGTCTGAGTGTTTGCCAGGTCCCTAAATGGATCTGAGACCTCCAGGATTAGCAGGAGAGGAATGTGAAGCTTAAACGGAGCCCAGGCTGGGGCTGCTGGCCTCAGAGCAGGGTGGTGGGGAGCCCCAGGTGCTGGTGGGACACCTGCAGAGCCAGCCTGTGGCACCTCAGCACTGTGGGTGACAGGGGGAAAATAACCCTGTGGTGGATGCCCTGGTTTCACTGGGTCCTGCCTCGGGTGAATTTAGAGGTCCCAAGCATCCCCCAGCCCCAGAGAAGGCACCACGCCTCACTGTTGCTGCTGTTCCTGTCCTTGGCCATGCTGCACCGAGTCTGTGCCTTGTCCCTGGCTCACCCCCGGCCTCTGGCCCTTCTCTGCACACCTTTACCTCTCCCTGCTGCTGAGGCAGCCCAGCTCCTCTCCCCAGGGTTAGAGGTCCATGCCAAGCCAGAAGCAGGCACAAAGGGAGGCACCAACCACAACCACTTCTCTGAAGTCACCTCCCAGGGCAATGACAGTGTCATTGGGGTCCAGGATGGGCTCTGCTCACTTCTGTGCAGGGACTGGGAGGTGGGACACGTCTGTGTTTGTGCACACAGGCTGAGTTTTCACTTTCCTAGAGGGGTGCATGGCTGGGACATGCACACAGTGGGGTTTGGAGGTTTGCTGGACCTCCCAGGACAGGTGCTGCATGATGCTGGGAGTGGTAGCCAGGTGCTCCAGGCAGAGGAGCACAGCTGTCCCATCTGTCCGAGAGCAGATCAGGAACGGGTGAGGCTTTTGGGATGTCCTGGCAAGCAGGAAGGGTGAGCACTGGAAAGATGTCATAGAACCACAGAAGAGTTTAAGATGGAAGGGACCTCAAAGCTCATCCAGTTCCACCCCTGCCATGGGCAGGGACACCTTCCACTATCCCAGGTTGCTCCAAGCCCCGTCCAACCTGGCCCTGGACACTTCCAGGGATTGGGCAGCCACAGCTTCTCTGGTGTTCCCACCCTCACAGACAAGAATTCCTTCCCAATATCACATCTATCCCTGCCCTCTGGCAGTGGAAGCCATTCCCCCCTGTCCTGTTCCTCCAGACCCTTGTCCAAAGTCCCTCTCCATCTCCCTTGGAGCCCCTTTAGGCACCGAGAGGGGCTCTAAAGTCTCCCCAGAGAATTTTCCAGGCTGAACAAAACCAGCTTCTCCAGCCTGGCTCCAGAGCAGAGAGGCTCCAGCTCCTGGAGCATCTTCCTGCCCATCCTTTGCTTTCATGCCATTAACTCCTGTGCCAGTTCAGGTAAGAGACCCAAGACATAAAAGTCTTCCTGTGTGTGACCCTTCCTCTGTCCATGGTCACTTGGCAGTCTTCCAAGTGCTTGGTTCCCTCTGTCCCTCTCACTCAAACTCCCCAGAAATTCCCATGCTTGGCAGACAGGCACCCATTGAATATATCTGCAGAATTCAGATCCCACAGGAAATGCAGTGAAATGGTTCCTTCCTTTCTATTTAAAATGGAACAATAACATTTGAAGTGATGCTGCCAGTGTGACATCCCCTGAGACAGCTCTTAATTTACTCCTTCTGTGGAGGAGACTTGAGCAAATAACCCCACCAAGAAGGACAGAGGCACTGCCTTTGCCCTAAGCACAGGGAAGAGAAGCTGTTCTTGCAGGGCTGAATTTCTGGTCCACAGCACACAAGCTCAGCTCTAGGCCTGCTCAGGGCTCTTTTTAGGATAGACTTGATTCAGTGGTATGTCCTGCTGTGGGGAAGTTTACACTGTGACACAGGGTTGCGAGAAAGAGAAAGCTCTGGATTTGAAGTGACCAACAGAAGGAGGAGAGAAGGGGCAGGTAGAAGGGGAGGGTGGCAGCTGGGTATGGCTGCCTCACTTCAGAAAGCTCGTGGTGGATTTTAGATTCTGCCCCCCCCCGCCCCTTCCACCACTCCCGTGATTTCTGGGAACATTCCTCCAGGCTTTGATCTGCATTCCCAATACACTCCAAGTTGGAACAAACTCATGGTTTACCACTGTATGGTTGCTGCTGTTCGGTTACCACAGGCTCAACCCTCCTGTATCTTGGGCTTCTTGGTCATGCTACAACTTCCATGGCACGCCCGAAGGCTGTGCTGGGCAAGATCGCTCATGTCAGGTGCTCAGGCAGCTTGGTGATGCTCTTATCACTCACATTAGGAGGCAGGAACGTTGCCCATTGGCAGGACAGGACAAACGTGTGTGTCCATATCCCAGCGAAATTTTGCCCTTGCCAGACTTTTATTGAGCGTGTCGGCCGCCCCTTTGATCTCCTGCTCCGCTTGGTTTCTCAAGCACTCACACTCTCGAGGCAGAGTGCCCAGACACTCCGTGCTCTTGCCTAAACAGTGTCATCCCGCCAAGCCTGGGCCTTCCCCTGGGCACACAGGGGACCACAGGCCCCGTGTCCTGCCTGAGTCTGTTCTTGTGCTGGTGCAAAACAGGAACGAAGCCAATTAAGTCAACAAGTGAAAACATGGTACATTTGAGAAACGGGCCAGGCCTGGACTCTTCCTTCTCACACAGGAATCTGCAGCTGGTCCTAGTCTGGTATCTCCTGAAGATGCCTCTAATGTGGTCTTTGCTGTCTCACTCCATCCCTGAGGAGAAGACTGTGCCTGTTTGCAGCTCTGCTCGCTGTACCCCCCTCGAATGCCTGTTCCAACTCGATAGATTGATCGCATTTGTGCTTTTGTTTACGGTCCTCAAGCCAGTTTTCAACCCACATGAATGTTCATATGCAAGCCAGTTTGGATTCATTTGCCAAGTAGTATTAGTAAGACACAGCTCCTTCATGAACAGGACACTGAGCCCCTTCACTCCATCTCTGTATGTTATAAACTGCAAAGGCTTTCAGTTTGTTCCCTCCAAACCTGCAGAGCAGTTTTGACTTTTGACTCTACTTTTGGTGCCCCACTTGGGGTACCCCAGAACAGAGTTAGTCACACGGAAAGCAGTTTTCAGGAAAATTGGGGCCAGCTATCCCACCTAGCAAGGATTTTTCAGTTGCTGAGCACTCTCCCTGATCTAAATGGAGTAGAAATAGAATGGGAATCTCTAAAATTAAAAACATTTAGAATTTGATTTGGGCAGCTGCAGTAGCTTGGCCTCATTGGTCAATGTTCATGATAGATGACCCTTAGAAGCCCTTCCCTCCTGTCCTCACCTGCACCTCAGCCAGTGCTAAGGACAGTCCTCACGCCGTGCACAGGGACAGCCTCTGGACGGCTTCATCAGAGGAATTATCCTTTAACTCTCTGTGCTTTTGCTCACCCACTGAACTGATGAGCAGCACCATCCTCTGCCAAGGACTGGTGCCAGCCAGGGGGACAGAAGGTCCTGGATGAACCAGAGCCAGTCTCCTTGTTGGCAACGAGTTGTACCCTGGTGCCTTCTCTGCACGGGAGCTGTGCAGAATCCTGGGGGAAGCACAGAGACCAAGAATTCACAGCTGCAGCCCTTTAGCTGTGGCCACCTGCAAACAGAGGGCTGTGACAGGCAAGGTGACTACCACAGGAGCAGAGATTCTGCCTCCAAATCCCAGCATGGCAAAGCAAGGTCATGGCCCTACAAGCGTTTATGTCTCTGTAAGAGACCTCTCCAGCCTGCTGTGTCATGGAAACCCACCGAGGCTGCTGTCTCAGGAGTCCCCTACTCCAGACATGTCACTGCACTGCTCCAGAAACAGCTTCTCACCATGGTCCCAGCACTGCCCAGAAATGCCAGCACCCCTTCCACAGAAGAGCTGTCACTCCGGAGGGAGTTGTACCCCACAGCCATCATCACTGCAGTGCTGCCTCCTACAAGAGCGGCTTTGCCTTGGAGTGAGACCCTGTGCTGGACAACTCTCCCAGAGGGGGATGCTCCAGATGCCTGGGAGCTGATGTGGGGTGGGGGTGCTCTAACAGCAGGCAAGGGCACCCAGGAACAGCACTGGTGCCCCGTGAGCTGTGCTGGCTCCTCTGGTCTCTGCACCCGCATGGGAAGAGGAGTGAGAAGGGGGTTCCCTCACAGGTGCAAGGGAGGAGAAGAGAGCTGCTGCATTCCCACTCCCAGCATAGATTTGATTTCATTTTGCCTTTGTGCTGTTTCTTGGTCCCGCAGGCTGGCAGAGGAGGCCACAGCGGGTCTGTGGTGCTGCGCCTGCCGCGCTCCCGTGACGGTGAGTGCCGGGGCCCGCGGGGCCCGAGAAGAGGCAGGTGAAAGAGCCAGTGGCTGGGAAGGGGTCTGATCTTGCCGCTGTGCCCCGAAGCAAGAGGTGAATGGCAATGAACACCTGCCTTTGGCTGCAGTTTCTCCTCTTGGCACTGAGCGCTCGTGCTTGGATTCAAAGCGCGGTAACAAAGCCCTTGCCGGCGAACACATTTCAACATGTTATTATTCCCAGGCCGGCTTTCAAGATCTCTTTCTATTCCTTCTGTACTGATTGCTCTTGTTTCTCTTGGCTCCCAACTCTGGCTTTTCAGGCTTCATTAACTGGAATTTATTAGCAACTTTAAACAATCTTCCTGCTGCCAAAAAGAGAGAAAGAAAAGAAGAAGGAAAAAAAGGAAAGAAACAAAGAGGAGACATACTTAACTCGGGGCTGCTCCCTGCCTGTGTGAGGCCCAGCTCTGAACACCTCTCTCTCTGCAGGTTTTCTTTGGAGGGAAAGCCTGGTGAGTGGCTGGGCTGGGACCGTGCCTGCTCATGCAGCCTCTGGAGGTGGAGGGGCCAGAGGGGCACAGACAGTGCACGGCCACTGAGGGCCCATTGCCTCTCCCATTGCCTCTTCAGAGGAGCCTGGAGAATCTGGTCTCTGGAGAATCTGGTCTCTGGGCATCCCCTGAGCATGAGAACTCCTTGCACTCACAACACCTTCCCGAGCAGCTCCCAGTGAGAACAAACGACTAACAGGGCACACCTGAGGGCCCGCTCTCAGCGCTGACAGATGAGGCACAGGCAGGGAAAATGACTTTACCCAGACCACACAGGGAGTGAGCAGGAGCAGCCCCTGCTCCCTCAGCTGTGCTCTAACCACAGCATCCCCTCCGGTCCCCTGGGGGACACGTTTGGTGTCCAGAGTGGAGATGAGCCAATGTGGACACGCCCTGTGGGACACAGCCTGGCTGGGTGTCGGGGTGCCTTGGGTGATTGCTCTGCTGCCCTCAGGACCCTCATGTGCCACCCTGCTCTCATTTTTCCCTCAGTGTGGGTGTGTGCAGAGGATTAATGCACTCGGAGCTCAAGTGGACCCAGCCACCTGGGTTTGCAGGGCTCCACAGCAGTGAAACCAGGCACATTTGTCCCTGTTGTCCACAGGACACGTGTGCTTCATCCATCCATTTTTGCAGCTGTCTCCCCCTTTCCCATTATTCCTTTTCCTCGGCTGAATCCCTGCTGCACACACAAGCTCACCCCTGAGTCCAGCTGATCTCTGACTTCTGTGTAACTTCACTTTCATGAGGAGCCTGAGATGATAGATAAATAAAACAGAGGAACAGAAAGAGGAGGAATCGTGAAAGGTGTGAAGCACCAGCTATCCTCCACGGGAGCCTGGAGCTAAATCTAAGGAGAGAGGATAGAATCAGAGAATCATGGGCAGGAGGGGAGAACCATGAGGAGGAGCCAGAGGAACCTGGGCCTTCTCTGGCTGTTGAAGAAGGTAAGGGTTATGGATCAAGGGCCAGGGGTGTCAAGAGTTTCTGGGATGTTTCTGAACATTAGATCAAGGTTGAAGTATCCTTAAAATGTAAGAGTTTTCATAGGATCTTGAAAAGGAGATTTGAAAATCTGGGTTGACATTGGCAAATTTTTTGCTGAGGTACCTCTGATTCTTTTCATAAGGTTCAAGCACCTAATGCATCTTTGGCAATAAGGCAAATATAATTTGAAATACCATTTTCTTTTAGGGCTTTACTCAAAGTAGAAGAGTAAATGTTGACAAGTAACCTGAAGATGAAACAAATTTTTCTCTCTCGGGTTAAAAGAAATTTTTGGGGTTGACCAAAGCCCCGGAACATCAGTTTTGGTTCACCTTGAACTGGATTTTGTAAATTTTGTCTTCAGTTGCTCCAGCCTGTTACTCACCTGGTTTATCAAGGGAGCATAAGAGTGTAGATATTAAACTATTAAAGAGCATCCAAAGGAGAGCAATGATGATAGTGAAGGGCCTTGAGGGGAAGCTGTGTGAGAGCAGCTGAGGGCACTTGCTCTGTTCAGCCCCAGGAGAGGAAGATGAGTGGCAGGCACTGATCTCTCTGTGACCAGTGACAGGACCCAAGGGATTGGCCTGATATTGTGTCAGGGGAGGGAACTGCTCACGGCCCCAAGGTGACAGAGTTCAAAAAGTGTTTGGACAACGCCCTTGGGACCCAGGTGTGACTCCTGGGGATGGTGCTGTGCGGGGCTGGGAGTTGGACTCGATGACCCTTGTGGGTCCCTTCCAACTCAGGATATTCTGTGACCCCGTGACTCTGTGTAGAAGGCAGACTGGGGCCATAATGCCGCCCCAAACCCCTGAGCATGAGAAACCCGCTGAAGGTTTCCATCTAACAGAAGACAGGCACTTGCAGCAAGGATGAGCTGCAGCAGAGTCCTCTCCATTGCCAGTACTGCCCTGCCTGGAGGGGGGCAGGCAGGAGGGCAGGCAGGCAGCCCTTCCTCCTCCCCAGGAGACACTAACACTGGGATACCTGGGCTTGGGACACCCAAATTGCCCCTCACTGCTTGGCAGGGGTTTGTGCTCTTCACTCCCTTGGCATGTCCCAGCACGGGCAGCTCTGCCATGGGGATGAAGACAAAGGGCTCGGTCTCATGTGCTACATGTCACCCTGGCAGACATTGGGAATGGATCCCAGGTAGATGAAATCAGCACAGATCTGAGCTGTGAAACCTGAGCAAACTTCCCTTGAGGATGTCTAAACAAGCAGGATTTGTTTGCTTGATTCTTATGCGTGTCCTGGCACAGAGGGTGATCCCAGCCTGAATGTCATGGTCCTGATGTAATGTTGTGGGATGAAAATTTGGTGAAGATATAAATGAAAAGAGCAGGGGAAATGCCAGGCAAGTTGCATTACTGGTCAATGACAGCCCTATGAATGCTGCACAAACTGTCCCTGTCTAGCTGTTGTTGTCAAAAGAATAATTTAAATTCCCTATAATATATAAAATACTTCCTTGCTTGATTTCATATAAATTAATTGACTTCCATAAATAGGATTACTATCTTACTGCTATCGAATTCAAGCAGGCACTTTGCTATGCACAGATATATGATGCTGCAGTTTGCATTTCTTCCCCTCACTGTGATGTTAGTCCTTTCCAAAGGAGGGCTTGTGGCACACTGAACCTTTAATAAAATGTTATCTAACAACTTCCAATTATTTTTTCAGATTTTCCTCTTTAAATTTTTCCCCTTTGCCTATTTCATTCATAATTATTTTTGGCTGTGGGAAGCTGGCTCTTTTGGAACCCATGAATATTTATTCATTGCTGGTGGAGGCTGCTCTGTTTGCACATGACGTAACCAGGACACGGTTGCTTGCAGCAAGACAACTGCTAATTGTACACAGCAGAGTCTGGTCTGTGTGTGAGAAAACCCCACTACCCCTGTGAAGGTGGTGGGGGTGCACACTTCGACATGGATGTCGATAAAATGAGAAGAGAAAGGCTGCAAGATGGATGCAGAGTGGTGAAGAACCCACCTTCTGTGGGCAGCTCTGGCTCCAAAGCCAAAACAGGTTCACTAATGCTTCCTTCTCGGCCTGTAAATGCCTGCTGGGGAGGGGGGCTGGGGGGGCTGGAGTCCCTACAACTCTAATGAATTTAAAGTACAGACAGATGATGATCAGTTACAAGACCATTTGAAGTCAAAAACCTATAGTACAAAACCACAGAATCATGCAATGATTTGGAGGGCCCTTGCAGCTCATCCTCTTCCAACCCCTGCCATGGGCAGGGACACCTTCCACTGTCCCAGAGTGCTCCAAGTCCTGTCCAGCCTGGCCTTGGACACTTCCAGAGATGGGGCAGCCACAGCTGCTCTGGGCACCCTGTGCCAGGGCCTCAGCACCCTCCCAGGGTGTGTGAGAGTGATGTCTGTGATCCTTACATTTTGGAAAATACCATTTTTGAAATGCCAGTGCTGTGCCTTGTGGTGGCGGCAGGATCTGATTCAGAGAAGTGAAAGTGTTTCATTTAGGCAGATTAAGTTGCAGTAACTGTTATATACTCGGTAAGTTTGCAACACACATCAAATGCAGCACTAATATTAGTATTTCATGCAATGCAATAACAGTGTTTGGAAGAAACTGTGTTTTCCAACAGAAGCTGTTGTGTTGAAAGTACCAACAGCATGAGAATAACACCTGGAGGTATTTCTCATGGTCAAGTGGAGTAAGACCATACAGGTGCAATTTACTCATGCAGAAATGGTCAACCTCAACACTCTGCCCCCCCGGGCTCCCGTTTTTGGGGCTCACAAAGGATTCCAGTGGTTTCTTGTGCTGCTGGTTAATTTTCACACTTTCAGAAGTGGGGCCACTCCTTCACTGACACACAGCCACATGCTGATCCCCAGGACTGGGACTGCTGCTGTGTCTGAGTGTGTCTCAGGCTCAGACCTCAGTGCACACTGGTGCGTGGTGGGACACCTCAACCTTTGCGGAAAAAACTTTTTGGACTTCAGTTTTCCAGGGCTGGTTCCGTCCGTCCGGCAAAGCGCCCAGGGGTTCATGTGTCCCTGGGCTGCAGGAGGCTGTGAGGGGACCCTGTCTGCAGAAGGGTGAGTGAAGCTCTCTGCTGGCTCTGCTCCAGGCTACAGTGTTGATTTTTGAACAGGGGATTAGGTCCTCTTTTATTTTGGCTTTTGGCACATGCATCATCTCAGCCTGAAGGTGACGACCTCAGTGAAACCCCTGAGCTGGAGCAGCAAATAAACCCTGTCCTGGCATGCAGCCTGCTCCCAGCTCAGCCTGCAGCTGCAGTGACACACGGGGGGCTGTGAGCAGTGCCCCAGGACCCTCGGCAGTGCCCCCCAGCCCTGCCCACGCCCTGCCCGTGCGGCTGCCCCGTACTCACAGCTCCTCCAGGAAGCGCAGGTGCCGGAGCGCACTGGGCTGCAGCTGGCTGATGTTGTTCATGCTCAGGTCTCTGCAGGAAGGAAAGACAGAGGTTTCTGGTCAGTCACGCAGTGGTTTGCATGGAATAAACCTCAGTGCCAGGCTCTGTCCCCTCTCTGCAAACAGCATTAACATCTGATCACAGCCCAGGCTCTGCCTGCAGAGGGATGGAGAGGAGTAGCCAGAGAGAGCTGGCTCCTTCAGGGTGGTCTGCCTGAGCTTCTCCAAGTTCTGAAGCAAGTTAGGACATTTCCCAACAGCACAGGCAGTGTTGCTGTCTCACAATCTCCGGAGAGCGAACAGGAAGCCCCGTGAGGCTGGAATAGGACAGAGTGTCCTTGGGCCCAAGAGCATCTCTCTGTCACTGTGGCCATGCCAGCCCCCACAGGGAGCTTTTCCAGTGTGTGGACAGACAGCTGCTTTTGAGGAGACAGCACCCTATGGGAGAGGGGGTACATCCCTTTGGACTGGCTTTCCCTACACTGTGCAAACTAGAGAACCACACCAGGGCTGGGGGCAGAGGTTGGCTCCGTGGGTCACAAACTGAGGTGAGGAGGTGGAACGAACCTGGCTGATTGTGCTTGTCTCACTCGGTGCCATCTCCAGCTTAAGGCTCATCTCCCCTGCTCAGGGTCCGACAGACCCTGCTGGGGGAGGCTGTGCTGGCACCCAGAGGGTCCGGGGGTGCTGAGTCTGAAGCCCTTTGCAGGTTACAAAGTCACTGTGAGCCGCCTGTGCAGAGCTCTCCTCATCTTAGGGAATGAGAGTATCTTGATCTGTACCGAGTGATTCTATACACAGGCTGGTATTTGGAGAAAACAAGGATATTTCCGGGCCCCAAGGCTGTTCTTGAGGTGTGATACAGACCACCCTGCCCCCGTGAGCAGCTGCACGGGAAGAACCCCACGCTGCTTACCCCAACCTAGACCAGGCTGTGTCCAGCTGAGCAAGGGAGCATTGACCTTTAAAACTACAATGAGGCTGAATTAAAAGCTGGTGTGGTTAAAAGCAATGGGAGTAGATGGATGTATCCTCTACTGAGCAGAGCAATCCTGGACAGGGTTTCTGGGGTGGTGGGGAGTCCTGTGTGAGGAGAAGGGGCTGCTCTTTGTCCTCGTGCACAGGCAGGGCACAGCTCAGCTCATCGGAGCTCAGACTAAATAGCAGGATGTGATGGGAAAATGAGGAGAAACAGCAACAAAATAGAGGTAATTTCTGTAAAAATTATTTTCTGTAAAAAATAATCTCACAGACTTTTGTAAATCTCACAGACTTGTGAGCCTGAGGAAGGAGGTTCCCCGTCCTCCCCGTGTCACTGGGAATGTCTTGGCATTGGAAGGAGGTTTGTGCCAAGGACAAGGACAGAAGCATGAAGGAGAAAAGAGCCTCAGGAGAACCCAGCAATACAAGAGGGACCTCTCTGAGCTGCTCCATCTGCTCAGAACACCTGAGATCCCACAGGTCACACGTCAAATGCTCTGGAGCATCTCAGCTGGCTTTGGGCTCTGGATAGGAAATTCCTTCACTGAAAAATGAGTTTATTGAAAAATTTACTGAAATGCATTTGTATTCCTCAGTAGAAAAATGCCTGAGTTTTTCTGGTAAAGAACAGAGCACCTCGGAGGGGATAGGCTTCTGCATTTTGCACCATTTTCCACAAAAAAACCCCAAACCACCATGTTCTGATCAGCTTTATTTGGCACTGGTGGAGGCAGGTGACACATCAGGAAGGTTGGGAGCTGCTTTTGCATATTCCCTGGAGAGGTGTCCTGTGACAAAACCAGGAGCCCTTTGTGAGACCTTTCGTGAGCTCTTTTGAAACTACTCCTGACAAAGTTTATTTGTTTCTTTATAACTTTGTCTTCTCCAAAGAAGTGGTAGAAAACTCGCCAAAAATCCATACAAATTCAAAATTCTGTTTTCAGAATGAGTGCAAAAAGAAAATTATTGCCTGCACTGTTCTGTGTGCAATGCTGCATTCTATATTTTGGTGATCCCGGGATACAAGGGTTAAAATATTATTTTGTGCTGCTTCTATTTTTATTTTTAAACCCCCAAGGGCAGTTGCTACTTAGCACCCATTAAAACATCTTTTTTTCCTACATCAAAGTGTCTCCTGTTTGTGTTGTAATGAATCCGTCTGATGTTTTGACATGTTGTGGAACAATGTGAAAATAACGAAAAATAATGTAAAATGAAAGACTGTGAAAGAAAACACAGATCTGAAACACCCAAGATCTCCTCGAAACTGTGAGGCATGTTCCTTAAGTTGCCTTCTGCTGGCAGTGTAGAGAATGCTCCTTGCTGGCTGCAGGAGATGCTTCCCAAGCCTCATGGAATCGCCTTTTGTGTGCCAGGGGCTCCCCGGGCACGGCGGGGACAGTGCCCGCCCCATGCCCGGGCGGGTGGTGGCTGCAGGGAGGTGCAGACCCCAGCATCAGTCCCAGGCAGCAGCAGGGCTGGGGGTGGCTGGGGATATGGGAGGTCAAATATCATTTAGAATCCCAGGATGGTTTGTCTTGGAAAGGACCTCAAAGCTCGTCCCGTCCCACCCCCTGCCATGGCAGGGACACCTTCCACAGCCCAGGGTGCCCCAAACCCCGTCCAACCTGGCCTTGGGCACTGCTTTCCTCCTGCCCTGATCCATACCTGAAAGGAACAGAATACACTGTTTTCTGAAGAAATCTTCCAAAGGGCAGAGGAGAGACACCATTATCCCTCACTCTGGCAGCCTCACAGCTCCACAGCACACGGCTTTCCTTTAAAAGCCACCCTCACCCCCCTCTCACCCTCCTGCAGCCCTGGGGCTCCTGGCCACGGGCAGAGCTGGGACAAGGGGTCTCTCCCACCATCCCTCTGGGCAGCAAAGAAAAACCCAGCCCCTATTTCCAAGGTTGTCCACGCAGGAAATATTTAGAGTCCTTCTATTTAAAACACTGATGTTTTGGCTGTTTGAGCACTCTGGTGGTTTGCAGCCCTGCAGGACTCGAGTGTAACACATCTGCACTGACAGCCCTGAAAAGGGGACCCCAAAAATGCAAATCCTGGCAGTGCTTTGCCAGCTAACGAGCAGCAAGGCAAAGGTTCCAGGGACTCAGTTTCGTCACTAACTCTCCAGTGTGACATCCTGCAGGGACCTCCCTCCAGCTCCTCCAGAGCAGGGGACATCACACCCGCCTTGGCGTGGTGGAATTCCTGGCCTGGCCGTGGTGTGAGGACAGCATGGAATGTGCAAGGACAAATGGTGTGAAGGAAGAGCAAATTCCTCCAAGGGCTGGAAATAAACTTCCCAAGCACAGCCCTGGACCCGGTGATTTTTCTAGCCACAAAAGTACGAGATGTTTCTCCACAGGCTGTCCATGCTTGTGTGAAAGCTGAGGCACAGGATTCTTGCCTGAAGTGTTGTGGGAGTAAATATTTGACTTATTACTCATTTAAAGATGTTGTTGACTTGTTGCTGTGTTTTCCCAAGCTCGTGCTTTTCCTCTTAGTAAGGTTTCTTATGTTATGTACATCCCCAGCACATGCAAGGGTGGAAATGCTTCCTGTCAGAGCAATCAGAGGAGCTGTTTATCTCTTCGAGTGTTTGGGGGTGGTTACTTCAGTCAGCCACGTTTAGTTAATTTAAAAGGAACCCATGGTATTTGAACCTTTTTGGATTATATTTTTCTGCAGCATCCAGCAGAAGAAATTGGGATTCGTGGACTAAATGGGTTAGGGACTCCTCTGACCTCTCTCAGCTGTGTCAGTGACTGACTTTCCAAGCTAGGGCTCTCTTCTGAGTGAGGAGCACCCAGGGAAGCCAAACAAGTGCTGGGTCACTCATGTCTGTGCATGGCTCTTGTCATTTGCACTGGAGAAACCATTACAAAGGTGAGGTCTCTACCACGGCAGGCACTACAGAAGTGCACAAAAAACGCGATTCAAATCCCAAAGTCCCTTAAACTCTAAAAGAAATTAGAAAGGTAGGAGAAGAAATGGGCTGCTGCAGCTTCACCCAGGTTTGCAGTGTAGGACCTGCAGAGGAACTGTCCAGATTCTTGCCTCTGAGTTCATGAGACGTGACATGGGACAAGCCATCCCTCTCCTGTCCCAGGGCTCCCCCGTTCCTCCTTCCCCAGTGACTGGCCTGTCTGTCCTCTCTACAAGATACCAAATAAAAGCAGGAATTCTTTTGCTGTCAAATCATCCTTCATGGCTGTGGTCTGGAACGCTGCCAGTAGAGTGAACTACTCTACTACTCCCAAAACTGAAACTCTGCTCTCGTATCACCCTGCTTACCCAAGAAGCAATGTCTTTTAATACCTCTTGCATTAGGTGTAGAAAATACCTATGCTTTCAAATGGCACTGCACCAAAGCCATCATGGCTATAATTAGTGTGATTTAACTTTCCCCCCTTCCCCAACTAATTCTAAACATTTATCGTAAGCATTTCTAACTTGTACCTGCAGGAAAACTGAGACACAGTTCATGGAAACTGAGCTCATGTGATTCAGCCTCAGACCTTACAACTCCTCTGGCCCTCGAGGGGTTCCTTAAATTATTTGCTTTGATGTCACCTTCTTTCATGAACAACCTTTGATTATTCACTGATTAGCTGATCTTCCTCACCAAGAAATGAGGCGACACACACACTGATCTGGGTTCCCTGGTGGGACTGCCGGCCACGCTCCCCACCCGCGCTGCGAGAGGGTGACCACAGAGCTTTACTCAGGGATGATATGAGCTTTAAAGATCAAAGGGGTTTATCCTTGGCTCGGGCAGGCTGGGGTGTTGTGCTCTGAGCCAGGGAGCCGTGGATGTCACCGTGGGGAGGGCTCAGCCCCGCTGGGAGAAGGCAGAGCAGGCTCCTGCAGGGCTGTGGGGACGTGCACGCTCTGGAAAAAGGGCAGGTTCTGGTGCTGCTGCAAGGGGGCTGCTCCAAGGGCATCATCCAATACTTGCTTGGGACAGAGCCCCGGGATGCTCCTCTAGGGACAGCAGGATTGATGCCTCTCTCACAAACTCAAGGTGTCTAAAAGCTGCCCACAAAACTGGGGGAAGATGAGCCCTGCCCAGGAGCCCCATAGCTCCTGTCGTGTGTCTTCCCAGGCACAGAGCAAAGGGTTTCCCCAGGGATGTGCTGCAAGGGGAATTAATGCAAGCAGAAGTCAACAGACCTACGGCGACACAGGTTGAAGCCCCAACGGAATAACACAACAGGACCACTGCTCATCCAGGAGGGTGTGGGGGTGAAACTGCAGGGACAGGGTTTTGGCTGAAGCCAAGCAGAGAGACCTCAGAGCCAGATGTGCATCTGGCTGTAGAAAATTGCACTCAGCTGGCAGAGAGGTGCTCTCCTGGGAGGCATCACTGGACAGATGTCCCACAGAGAGAGCAGCTCCTACCTGTGACTGGGAGAAGACATTCCCCAACCACCTCTGTCGACTCCAAAGGGGCAGAAAATCTGGTCCTTAGCTTCAGACCCCCGAGGAGCTCTCCATGGGTCCTCCTGCCACCCAGCAGACCAAAAAGCCTGTGTTCTCCTGCTCTCACAGCTGCCTTCAAGAATTTTGTCCTGCAAAAGTTCAGGTTGTTGTTCCTGGACCTTCACAGAGCCCACAGTGGGGTCCCCCATGGGCTTCTGGCTTCCCTGGTACCTCAGAGAAATTCAGTGCATGTGGCTACAGCTGGAAATGATGACAGATGTGGCCCAAGTCACTGGACAAGACTTTCAATATTTTGGGGAATGGACCTCTTGCTCCCTGTTTTGGAATGAGGCAGTCACCCCAAAGGACATATCTGACTGACATCCTGGTTTGAGCCCACAGGAAGCTGCTAAGAATCCCAGATGGTGACTGTCTTCTCAACCCCTAAATTGATCTGCTAGATGAATATGTTAATATTTTTCAAGGTGTTCAGGACATTTATGTGTTCTCTTCCCAGCACCAGCTCAACCTAGCTCCTCTCACTTTTGGTGCTGAACATGTGGCTTTCTGGACCATAAAAAACACCTTCCTTACACTCAGGCAGGTGAGCAGAAATCTTTGTGATTGTGAGGAGGAGTTAATGACCTGGTATCCTCTTGATTAATTAGTTGCACAATTACAGCATTAAGGCCTCCCAATCCAGCAGTCTGGTTTCTAGGGGAACTGAACAAACCAGACCAAAATGCCTATCCTTATCCTGAAAAGGCCCAACACTAGGCCTTTTCTTGTAAAGCATGAAACACCCTGAAATCACTGGGCACTGAGCACTGTCTGCCTCTCTCCTGGCCACTCTCATTAGCATCCAGTAAAAATGCACAGTTACCACCAGAAAAGAAGCCCAAAGGCAATAAATGATGGTTTCAGAAATACTTCAGATTATACTAGAGTGATTCATAAAGGTTCTCACTATCTCTTTTCCTCTTTATCTTGAAATCTCCAAGGTCACCACAAAATGCCTGAATTGCCTGGGGCAAAGCTGGGGCTGAGGATAAAATGGTACCTGGAGCCATAGAACCAGCTGAAATTCTTCCTAAAAGCCTGCAGGTCGAAAACTACACTAAAGGTAGTCTCCATAAAGAGAAGGAGAAAAGGAAGATAAAGAGATCAAAGCAGTAAGAGCTCATTTGCATCACACCATATCTGGAGGCACCAGCACTGCTTCAATCCCATATCACTGCAATGGGCAAGAGAAGAACGTGTTTCTACTCCCACCTCTCCACGTTTGAAAATAGATCAGTCATCTTAGATCATCCCCCATGTGTAGGCCCTGTCCCAGATCCCCACAATATTTCAATAATGAAGTCTCAGCCAAGGCCAGTTTGCCAGGGTGAGATTGAGCCCATTCCTGCACCAGAAGGTCTCTAGGAGTTGGGTGTGTGCAGTGAGAGCAGTGACCCTCGGCAAGCACAGCTCTGATGCTGCTCTGGCTGCTGCTCCTGCATCTCCTCCCGTTCCTGCCCTGGCTCTGCACCGTGTCAGGTGCCCTCCAGCCTGGAGGAGAAAGGGGCTGAGCAGGGAGTGAGGAGTTCTGCCCCTGGGAAAGGCTGGTGTGAGAACCAGAAGAAATCACTTTTAGAAACCCTCTGCCAGGTCAGGGCTGTCAGTGGATGCCATCCCACCCCAGGGTCTGCCAGGGGAAGGGCAGGGGAGACAGGAAGGTGTGGGGTGCAAGCCCAGGGCAGGTAGAAGGGCAGGGACTTGGCAGAACAGGCTGCAGCCTCATGGAGGGGATAGGGCTGAGGAGCAGCAGCCACTGTGCCATGGGGCAGAAATGAGACTTGGATCAGAACAAAAGGGCACTCTATCCAGACAGGCAAAATTGTGCATTTCGCTAAGTGTGTCATAGAGTCTCGGAGTCATAAAATATCCTGAGTTGGAGGGGGCCCACAAAGATGGAGTCAACTCCTGGCCCTGCACAGGACAACCCCAACAATCCCACCATGTGCCTGGAGTGTTGTCCAAACGCTCCTTGAACTCATGGAGATTTTTTCCCCGGGCCCTGTCTCCTGTCTGTGGCTGTCCAGGCTCCCGAGGAACACGACAATCCCGGGGAAAGCACTTGTGCTGGGAGGAGGCAGGGAGCAGATGGCCTGTCTGGCTGGGTGCAGCTCTGAGGAGCACGACGGGCACTGACATCTCCTGGCCTGCAGGTGTTCGGGTGCCGTGGTGCTTCCCGTGCCCACCCACACAGAGCTGGAGATGGGGAATGTCCCACCCCAACCCGAGGGGCAGGCTGCCAGAGCCTCCTGCCATTCCCTCTTCCACCTTCCAGACAGAGCAGCCTGCTTTCAGTTGGATGTTGGGCAAGAATCACAATTTTTCTTTTCTGTTACCATTCTGCAAGTTCATGTTTCTGGTGATTCCCATGGAAGAGAAATCCAGAAAGAATTGGTTTGTGTTGACCAAAATAATAAAAACCATATTGTTTTTCCCCTCCTCCTGTGTTGACATTAAGAAAAATCATCCCAGAAAGGACATTCTAAACTAAAAGTCATTTGAAAATAAAAATACTTTCTGTCCAGAAAATGTCCAAGCAGGACTTCTCAGCCTCTTTAAAATTTTTTACATCTTAGCCTCACTTAGTAGGATTCAGAGTTGGCAAGTGAATGAGCTGGGTCAACCTTAACATTTTCATCAGTGTGAGCACATCAAATCTAAAAGAACCTCCAAACTAAAACCAAATATTGGGGCACGAATGAAAGCAAGGACACCATTTTAAAGCAAGAAAAATGAGATTGTAAATATACGTCCTTTCTTCCCACCATGTCCTTTGAAGCAGCCACAGCCCAGCAACATCCGGACTTTTAGCAACTAAATGGTCTCCCCTAGATCCCTGAAAAGAACCTCACATCCCCTTGAGTGTGGGGTTGTTCCCTGTCCTTCTCCACGTCTCTGCTGCATTTCAGGTCCCCACTCTCCAGGCTTTTTGGGGACAAAATTCCTCCTGTGTGAGGAATTATTCTCTCAACACCTGGAACAGCTACCAGGGAAAGGTGATCCCAGGAGCATCTCCCTCTTTGCTGCCCAGACAAAGCCTTTTGAACAAGATAACGAGCAGTAAACAGCAAACCAATACAACTGGTGCATCTGCAGCGTTTTCAATGCAAATGTCCTCGAAACCAAGTGAGTGTTGGAAATACGTCCCCTCCTGCAGCATTCACGCTGGGCAAGGACTTTGCCTGCGAGATGGAGAAGTGCAAAGACGTTCATTGCACAGCTCAGGTTACCTAAATACCAGTGCACAAACAGGATATAACCTCATATAAACAGGAAGATCAAATCCCAGGATTTCATACCTGGAGTATTCCCTAGATATCGCCTATTATGGTAAGGTGTAAATAATCCCATATAAGGTCACTAACCACAACCTTCCCGGGCCATTGCTCAAGAAGGTCACTAATCCATGGTCCTCTTTTCTAGCCCAGCTCAGGTGACCTGGAAGTGTTTCCATGGTTACCACCGGGCCTAGGGAAGATGCTTTTGTCGGCCTTCAGGCCTGCTCTTCTACAACACCCATGGTGGAACCCAACATCCTCCCAGCTGCAAAACTTGACCCTGTCCTGGATGGGAGCAGGACAGCAGGTCGAGGCAAGCCCAGGATGGTTGTAAGCCACAGGGCTGTTCTGGGCAGCCAGAAACTCCCTGGCAGAGGCTCCTGCCAGCAGCCTGGAGCTGTTCTGGTACCCGCAGTGCCTCAGAAGGCTGACCTGAGCTGAGCCACTGCAGCCTGCCCTGCCTGCCCCCCGTGCTGCCCACACCTCCGAGGCCTCTGTGGGAGTGGGCACCAACGTGCAGAGTAAAGGCATTGACAGCCCAGCTTGTGCCACCCAAGTGATGGTCAAACCACTCTTGGAGCCCACCCGGTGGGAACAGCAATGAACTCCTGTGGAGATATTCCCGGGAAGGTAAATGATCCACCTGGAGTGCAAGGCTTGTTGAAGTGCACCAAAACAGCAGACAGTGATGAAGCAGACAGATCACAGGAGACAGAGCAGGGTGTGAGGATCTGGGTCAATGTACACGTGCAGATAGCAGGACTACTCTGCTTGCCAGAGATGAGCGAGGAGGGGTGTGACAGAGAGCACGATGCTGGTTTGATGCAGTAGGAGGATGTGCTTTTGATGTACAAATTGCTGGTAGAGAATTTTATAGAATCTCCCTATACAGACACAATACAAGACAAATTAACATAGAATAAATCTGTTTGTGACTATTTGCAGTGATTGTTCAGTGCTACATCTGGCTCCAGGGTGCCTAAATCACTGATTCCAGGACCAGCCAGTGGGTCCAGACAGGTTGAGGGCAACACAGAAGTAGAGGTCATTGGAAGTTGCCTTCTTGTGGCTCCCAGAGGCTCTTGGTGAATTTCCATGAGCAAACACCTGAGAGGGACAGGCTGGCTGTGCTGGATACCTCACATGACCCGAGTGCTTCCTGAGTGTGCCCTCGACTGGGACTGGCTTTCACACCACCAGCTTGGTACCCATGCCCAGTTCAGAGAATCTGCTGAGAGCTCTGGTTCTCCTTTCAGGAGCAGGCTGGGGTGAAGATGGTGTGGTTTGCACACACCTGCCACAGACACGCTTCCAGCTGCAGCCTGGGGGCTCCTGTAGCCACTGTCACCCACATCCTTCCTTTGATTGCATGAGGCCAGCACGAAGTGGATTTGGCCCCACACATTCTGGAAAAGTATCAGTTGGAAGTCTAAGGAAAGGCAGTATTTGAATTAGGGAAAAAAGCTCTGTGAATACTGAGTCCCACCTCTCCTGGAGAGCCGAAAGCCCTGCTGCACTCTTTCTGTGGTGCCCACCATTAATTTGTGCAAGAGCTCCTTGCCCGTCTGGCCCAGAGCAGCCACCTCTGTTCTGCTTCTCTTCCCTGCACAAACCCCCCCTGTACTGCCAGCTCTGAGCCACCCAGGGCTGTCCAGGGATCCCTGCAGCCCCTGGCCATTGTCCCCATTGACCTGCAGAGCTCAGAGCCGACGGCAGAGCCCGAGGCTGCTGGGCAGGAACTCGATGGCCTGGAATTGGCTGGAAGTGCAGGTAAGACACGGGGGTCTTCCCCACTGAGAGGGTCTGGCAGCACACAGCTGATCCTGTTGGTTCTCTGGCTGGTAGGAAGTCAGAGGAAGGGTCTGACAGGTCTGTAGTCACCATGGGCAAGTGCTACAGGAGTGGGGGCAAAAGCTGCTGAGATGGGGAAGAACTGGGACAACTGGGAGAGCACTGGGCCAGGCTGTCTCTCCCTTTGGAAGCCACATCTCAGGGTGGGTAACACCAAATCATGCACAGAGCCATAGAGTCATTAAGGTCCTCCAAGACTATTGAGTCCAACCCTTGACCATACACCACCGTATCATCTAAACCGTGTGACAAAGTACCACATCTGCACCACTGCCCCGGGGACAAGCTGATCCCAAAGTTCTGAGACTGGCAAGTAAAGCAGTACAGGGGAACTGGAGGGTTGGAGTAGATGCACTGCTCAATCTTAGTGCAGTCTGTGTCTGTCACTACTTGGAAGTAGGCAAAATTTGGAAATATCTTACAGGGGACCAAATCTGATAAATTTTTTAGTTGAAAATGTCTGAATGGCTGATTAAAATGCTTTATGCTTACATCAAAACATTTCATTCACTAAAAGCCAAGCCATGACAATGCAATATTTAATGACAGGCAGCACCTGCACAAACTAACCTGAGGCTGAATTTGGAAAAATCAGAAGTAAAATGAAACCCCAATTGAAACAAAATCCTTCACTTCAGACTCAAACATCTCCAATATATTTTCATTCAAAAAATTCTACCAAATCTCTGTGTTGCCTGGAAACTTTTGCATTCGATGAACAGCAGTTTTTTTCTCTAGGAAACTTACTCAGAGAAAAGCCTGCTTTCCCTGGGCGTTGTAGGGGGATCCTTTCTCTGCTCACAAGCAAGTTACCACCTTGGGACCCTGCAGGTGCCAGGCATTGCCCCTGCAGGAAAGGCCCTGAGGGAACTCTGGTCTTGATCCTGAGCTGTGTTCAGGCACAGGAGATATTTCCTGAGCAGCTGTTCCCCACTTCCCCCTGATGGAAACCTGACAAGTTTCTGTATTTCACTGCAGGTGGCTTTAAGGTGTCTGTGTTATCTCTGATGCCTTTCCCTGGTCTTAAAATGAAGAGCCAAACAGAGGGGGAAAGGTTTTTTCCCTGGGTATTTATTGCAGGCCCCTCAGGTGCACACACCCAGGGGCAATGCCCCAGAGCACACGGAATGCACACCCACGGGCACTCGGGGATCACATCCTGGGCCTCACAAATGAGCACATCCAGCAAAGATTCCCCAGGGAGAGGCTCCAGGGAACCCCCGGCCCAGGAACCTTCCCCTGGCTGGGCCCAGCTCAGGGTACAGGATGTGTTCTGGAGAGGGCCTTGGTGTCTGGGGCTCTCTGACCCCTCACTGCCAGGCTGCCAAGGGGGTTGGGCTCTTGGCCTAACAAAATATTAAATCTAAGAATGTGGGCTAGAAGCACTAAGAATATAGAAGAAGTATATCAAAGGGATATAAAAGAAAAGGCAAAAACTCATCATGGCATCATCTCCAGCACTGCCCCAGCTGGAAACCCCCCATGGGAGGATGGAGAGGTGGCTCAAGTGTCAGGGAGGGAGCAGTGCACAGAGCTGCAGAAGGAGCAGGGCCTGAGCTTCCCTCCCTTGCATGAGACCTCCTGAACTTGCCAAATGTTGATGTCGGTGCTGCAGCTGTGCATCAGTCCCTCAAAGAACAGGAATCTGATTATTGGGGTACAGAGGATTGTACCTGATCTGGCACTCCTGGACAGACCCTCAGAAGCTCCTGGAAAAGCACAAGAGGTTTCTGGCAAGAAATAATAGGAAGAATTTTGATGAGAAACCTGTGTCTTCCTGCCTGTGCTTCCTCAGAGCAAACTCTGCTCCGGTAACAACTGATTTCTCTCACCCAGAATGTGAAGAAAGATCTTTTAGGTCGGAGGAAAACGAGCAGTTAATGTGCCGGATGTGAGCAGATGCTTGGCCTCACAGAGAGGCACTGCTTCTCTAGTCCTTGTCAGAAAGCTCTGTGGACATAAAGCACGCAGGTCTCCAAGAGCTAAGGTCCCACGTGGGATTTACCCAGGGAAGGTTGTGTGGGGGACAGAGGCTCCCCTGTCAGCACAGCTTGGCCGGGAGGTGAGGAGAAGCCTCATCCCCACCATGGCTCTGTGCTCAGCAAGCCCTGCCCCTGCACCCTCCCACGGCCGTGCTGCAGCCAGCCCTGAGCTCCCTGTGCCCAAACCAGCTGCCTTCCAGACTCAGCTCCCCTGGAACGCCTCTTGCACCCTGTTCTGCTTTAAGCATTCCTTGCACCTCCCGCAGGTTCCTGCTGCTCTCAGTTCTTCCCTGTGGGGTGCTCGGGATGGCAGCTCAGCCCCAGCAGGGTCTGCACAGGACCCTCACAGGGCTGTGAGCACCTCCAATGCTGGGGTCAGTCCTGGGCCCCTCGTGACAGACACGGAGGGGCTGGAGAGTGTCCAGAGAAGGGAACGGAGCTGGGAAGGGGCTGGAGCACAGGTCTGATGAGGAGAGGCTGAGGGAGCTGGGGGGGCTCAGCCTGGAGAAAAGGAGGCTCAGGGGGGCCCTTGTGGCTCTGCACAACTCCCTGACAGGAGGGGGCAGCCGGGGGGTCGGGCTCTGCTCCCAGGGAACAGGGAGCGGAGGCGAGGAAACGGCCTCAAGTTGTCCTGGGGAGGCTCAGGTTGGATATTGGGAAAAATATCTTCATAGAAGGAGTGATGGCACAGCTGCCCAGGGCAGTGGTGGAGTCACCATCCCTGAAAATGTTCAAAAGATGTGTGGATGTGGCACTTGGGGACATGGGTTAGTGGTGACCATGGCAGTGCTGGGAGAATGGTTGGACTCAATGACCTTAAAGGGCTTTTCTGATCTCAGTGTCTCTGATTCCATGACTCTGTAAGCACAGACTCCATGTGAGGCACGTGCATGCCCTTGCAGCAAGCCACGGAGAATGTGTGTGCAGCACATCTGCACCACTGCCTTGGGGACAATCTGATCCCGGAGTCCTGAGACTGGCAAGTCAAGCAGTACAGAGAAACACCAGTGCCAACCTTCAGCCACACACAGCAGAGGAGAGTGAGGCCCCTGGGCTGGCAGTGCATCAGCCAGGGGCTGGCAGGAGGCAGGAGGGAGGCAGTGCTGTAAGTGCTCAGGTAAGGCCCTGAAAATGACAAAGACACTCAAGTAAGGCCCTGAAAATTACAAAGAGCAGCAACAGCACATGTGCAGAGAGGCTGCCTTGAGAGGAGGAACCCTGTCATAACCTCACAGCTGCTGAGCAGCAAGGCAATGTCCAGGCTCTGCCTTTCTTTGCAAGCTCACTTGTCTTGAAGGTGGTGTTCTCTGTGCCAAAACAAGGCAGAGAAGGAACAATCATGTCATGACAGAGCTGAATACATTTAATGCACTCAAGCAGGGACGGAAGGCAATAATTCACTCTGGAGCAGGACTGCCTTGGGATGGTCTGGCACAGCAGATGATTTATATTTCGAGCTGGGCTTGGCAGGTGCTTTCATGGAACAGAAGTTTGGTTTTCAATTGTATTCAACCTGTCCCAAAAGTAGTTTAAACCATTCCATTTCATGGCATGGTCAACTATTAACTAGGTCAGTTGGGAGAGAAGGGCACAAAACTGCCCTCTTCTGCTTCCTGGGAGCTGGGTGCTGCTGGGCACTGCCAGAGGCAGGACACCAGCATTGATCAGAGGGCAGAGCCTCTTCAGCATCCTGCGCCCAAATATCCGGGTGGACTGGCAGGGACACGGGGGCCAGGAGGGCTGGGCTCCTCCCCTGCCCCTGCCCCAGCCCTCTCCTCTGCTCTGCAGCCCCCCGTGCTGCCCTGAGCCTGAGAGCTGAGAGGCCACCCGAGGCCACATTTTCTGTGGCAGAAGGACAGACAGACACCGTGTCCTTGCCCTGGGGCTGTCCTGGCAAGGGTGCCCAGGATGGGTTTTGCATCGGCCCTGCAGTGTCAGCTCGTGAGAGGCTGTGGCCAAGGCTGACGCTCCTGAAGCCAGTGCTGCCCACCCAGCAGGCAGGGCAGGGCAGGGCAGGGCAGGGCAGGGCAGGGCAGGGCAGGGCAGGGCAGGGAGGGAGGGGCTGGGGGACCCCCAGCCCCGTGCTCACAGCCTGGGGGCAGCTGGCTTGACCTCTTCACTCCAGATCCCTGCTTTGGGCTCCGTTAGACAAGGCTTTGCTGCCAGAGCTGTGGGGATGGACAAGCCTCTCCTGGTGGCCAGGCCAGCATTAAATGTTTGCCTTCACCATGAGACTCTGAGTAAATGAAAACTCAAAACAAAATTGCTCCTGCAAATGTTTCTGCCTTCCCTTTATCTTGAGTAGGAGGATGAATTTGCACAGAGGGAGAAGGGAAGTATCACCTTAACTCAGGGAAGGAGAACAGGCTCTGGGAGATTCACAGGCAATCCCTGCCTGAATTCCAGTGGCTGAGCTTGCATATGAGGATGGAATCAGGAAAAGGAAAAAAAAAGAAAACAGAATTTGACACAATTCAGAAGCTTAAATAAAATTTAAAATAGCTCTTTTAGTATCACTTAAGTCCTGCATCTAGAGCTTTACAAAAACTGAGAAGCACTGGCTTTCCTGCTGGTACTGGGGTGGAAAACCACAAGACTGATGTTACCTGAGAGATGAGATATCACTGGACATCTCCCACTGATATCTGGGGTGCCAGAGGCCATGGCTTGAGTCTGGACATGGATTGCATTTATTTGCCTTCCCCCCACCACCCAGGCAGCAGCACTTTTGGGGTGCACAGACTAAGGCTGGGGCTGTCCCCAGCACGTCCCCACCTGGTGCTCGTGCCCTTTCTCTGGGCTGGGTGGGAGGTGCAGTGTCCCTGGATTCCCTGCCCGGCTGTCACCACCCCACAGCCTGCTGGCAATGCCTGTGCAGAGCTGTGCTAAAGGGCCCCCAACACATCATCCAGAAGCCTCCTGTCAGCCTCTCGCCAGCCCACTCAGGGAATGACCCGAGTGAGTGCAAGGCCAGAACCTCCGGGAGCTGAACACTCAGTGAGCCAGCGCCACCAGGAGAGGCTGGGACAGAGCTGAGTGAAGCTGTGCATGGTTAAACCAGCCATTTAGGCATAGGACCTGTCTGGAGCAGTCAAGAACCTGAGCCATGCGGCAGCCTGAAGTTCTGCATCCCAACAAAGTGGCCTTTTGCACCCGAAAGGATGATGAAGTGTTGGTGTTGCTGGTGTAGCATTTCCTGCTCTGCCTGCTGCACCCACACCACAAAGGGAAGGGATTTCAAAAGCACCATGCGGGCAGTTGCAAGTTGCAAAAGTGTTTTTTCTAGCTGAAAACAGATCCCTCCTCACCCCACACAGCCCACAAGACCTCACCTCTTGCACTGACTTTCTCGCCGGGCACCCACACACTCGTGTGACCTGGTGTGTGATGCTGCCCGTCAGGTCCTAATGCACTATCAAAGGCATCAGGGAGAAGTTTAATTCTTGCTGATGAGGTAAGTGAAATAGGGTTGGGACATTTTTATGTTCTGAATAAGGGAGAGGGGGGTCACCAACCAGTCGTGGTTGAGAAATCTGGCAAAAGAAGTGTCAAAGCAGGTGGAGTAAGCTGCACCCAGAGACAGAAAACCTTCCCAGCCCAAGGATTTGGGCTCTGGCTGCCATCTGTGAATGGAGCTGGTACTCAAAAGGCAAACCTTGCCTGTTGCAAGCACCCCGTGCTCGGGACCCTCCTTGTCCCTGCTTTGCTGACAGAGCAGGACAATGGAGGCAGTTCCGGAAGCAAGGAAAGTTCAAATTCCTCCAGCCGATTACCTCATGGCAGTAAATCTTCCACCTCTCCTTCCCAGTCACCGGTGAAGCCTGTCTATTGTCTGGGGAGCCTGTCTGTCTGCCCCAGCACAAAAGGGAGAGCAATCCGTGGGTTTGTGTAACATCCGACGTGTGCAAATGCAGAAGAATAAAGCAGGGAAAGGGCCAAGGAGAGCTGGGTGGGGGAGAGATCTCCAAGAGGCTGCAGTGGTGCAGGGGTGTCTGGTTGGCAGAGGCTTCCAGCCTGCTGGTGCAGGTGTCATCCAGGCTGGATGCTGGTCAGGGATGTGCTGGGGAGGACTGGGGATCCCTCAGGGTTTCAGAGAAGGGGTGCTGCTGGCCTGGAAGGGAACTGCTGCCCACAGCATTGTCCAAATCCTGTCCATGCACCCTAAAGCTGTCTTCCCTGAGGCCAAGCTGCCCAGTCTTCAGGCAGCTAAGTGGGAAACAGCCCCTGAGGGCTGGTAGATCATCATGGTGGGCATCTTCTGGCTCCCTCTGCGTTGCCCCACTGCACTGCCAGGCACTGATCTGCATCAGAAGAAAATGGAGAGAAGAAAATACTTTGTGCTAACAAGATCCAGACCTTCGCAGAGCAACACCTCTCTGTTACTGCCATCAGACCTGATGGTCCTGCTCATTCCCTGGCTGATTATGGGTCAGTGGGTGTGAAGTGAAGGCTCTCCAGCCTTGCAGCTTGCAGGAGCCAGGTATCAGCACCCTCGCCTTTCCTTTAGGCAGTTCAAGGCATGGTTCTTCCCAGGAAAGACCAAGGTTCTGGGGGAATCAAATATGTATCTGGTCCATGTTTCATTGGGTGGACACTGTTTGCCTGCTGTGTCCTGCACTGTATCTGTGGAGAGACAGGGAGCAGCTGCAGTGGTGTTTGAGTTCTGAGGCATTTTCCGCAGTCTGGAAGAACCAGGAGCTGCACCTGTGATCTGATGGAGCTGAACTGCTCCACAGTTCGGGTCCTTCCATCTGCAGTCCTCTCTCAAGCCAAGTTATGGCCAGACTCCCTATCCCAGTTGTGCTAGATGAGAGCAGGAGATAGAAGAACTGACGAAAGAGAAGAATTTCCTTTAAAGTAAACTTCTGATGACACAACAGAGTGAGTCCAGAGTTGTGCAGACCACGAGAGACTGAGGATAACCAAATGAGGAGCAGACATCAGGCTTGTTGGGACCTTGGATATGTGGGTGATGCCTGACCACCACCTCTTCCTGCCCCCGCTACACCACCAGACTTGTTCTGCTGACCACCAGATCTGTGCCAAGTGTTTGGTGCCTGAGTGCAGGGGAGGAGCAGCTTCTGTGGGGCTCCGGGCGGGTATGAAGGGCACATCCTTCGTTTGTGTGTGACAGGGCACATCCCAGGTGGTGTGCCCTGGAGAGCCTCGCCGTGTGCAGGAGGTGAGGCTGGGCACAGGACTGTGGGGCAGCTGCAGGACAGCACAGGATGCTTTTCCCGTTTGTCTTCCAGCACTGCTGCCCTCTCCTCTGCTCAGTGCTTTGACAGGCACCGGCTGCACCGGGCACCTCTTGTCCTCTGCAGCCCCAGGGCAGTGTTGTGCCAGCTTCTTCTCTGTTCTCTCCAGGACACAGAGTAACCTGCCCAGTGATGCACTGGTGTTTTCTGCACAGCCTAGGCCGGGAGGGGTTCAGCTGTAGCCCAGAGGGCAGCAGAGGAAGGGGCAGCAGGCAGGAGCTGGATGCTGCAGTGTGGAGGCACAGCAAGGCTCTGGCTCCATGCTCACCTCCAGGTGACCCCTCTGCCCTGTTTGAGTGGAGCTGATCTTAGGCACAGAGACTGAGGCATTTGTGTGGGTAATCCAGGGAATACTTTGGGGCTTGACTGCCTTCCCACTCCAGATGTGGCCACGCACCTTGGGATATGGGCAGACACTTTATCATGGTTGGAACAGTTGCTGGCAGCCTGGTCATGTATAAACTGGCTTTAGAGCCATGGCTTGACTTGCTTCAGGTCCCTGTGGTTCTTTAGGGTGCAAAGAGGCAACTCTGGATGACAAGGAGACAAGTAGCATCACCCTACACTGGTCCAGCACTCTCATCCAACTCCAGTTTGCTGTTTTTATCTCATGCAGTTCAATTCCAAATGTTTCTGGGGGAAAACAGTGACTGTGTTATTTCTCCCCCTCATTTTGGACTTGGCTGTGGGATCAGAAGACTTTCATTGCCCCAACAGACTTAGGCACAGAGGGACACAAAGTGTTCTACACTGTGCTTAGAGCTGACACAGCTACCATGACCCACCCGACTGTTGAACATTGTGGGGGGAGTCTGAAACCACCATCACAGCCCCAAAGTGGTGTTTGAAGCCAGCCTGTTCTGGTGAGTGATGGATGGTGGCTGATGTCTCCTTAGCAGCCCGCACAGGCGTCCACTTGTGAGCCAGCTGTGCCCACACATCGTCTTGAGCTGTTTCTCACAGCCACAAACCAAAGGTCAGTGTCCTGAAGGGACAGAGTGGTCCTCACACCGCTCCTGGCAGTTGGCAGGGCTGGACCAAGCTGCCTTTCATGGATGTTTTTGTGAAGTGGGGCTGGGAGTGGGCCACAGCCTCCCCATCTGTCAGCGCCCCGGCAGAATGACAGAATCACAGAATCCCAGACTGGTTTGGGTTGGAAGGGACCTTAAAGCTCATCTAGTTCCACCTGCTTGCCATGGGCAAGGGACACCTTCCACTGTCCCAGGTTGCTCAGAGCTCCATCCAGCCTGGCCTGGAACACTTCCAGGGATGGGGCAGCCACAGCTGCTCTGGGCACGCTGTGCCAGGGCCTGCCCACCCTCACAGGGAAGAATTCCTCACTAATATTCAATCTGAACCTAATCCATTTCTTCTTGTCCTGTCATTCCAGGCCCTTGTCAACATTCTCTCTCCTTGTTCCTTGTCAGCTCTGTTCAGGCACTGGAAGGCTGCAGCTGGGTCACCCTGGAGCTTCTCCTCTCCAGGCTGAACAATCCCAATTCTCTTCTTGCAGGAACGGTGTTCCATCTCTCTGATCAACTTGGTGATCCCTCGGGAGTTGCTCCAGCAGGTCCCTGTCCTTTCTGTGCTGTGCAGAAGAGGTGGGAGCTCCATCTGGCACTGCTCAGGGCACCAGGGGCATCTCTACAATTTCTCAGTGCTTGCAATGAGAAGCCTGAGCTGGAGGAGGGGTCCTGGCAGCAGAATGAGGCAATCCAAGCATCACGACCCCTGAGCTGGGACTGAGCATCTGCCATCATGCCCAGAGGATGGCAGGGACATGGACTGTCACTCTGGGAGAAGCTGGGAGTGCTGCAGCCTGCTTTGGGCAGTGCTTGTAGTCCAGGCCCTGGCACTGGCCACTGAGCTGTGCCACCATGGGACATCTCAGATGGGTGCCCTGGAGCCGAGGTGGGCATCAGGGAACAGCCACAAAATACTGCAGGGGCTGGTGGAGGTGCAGGCCCCAGCCATGGATGAATGCTGCTGCAGAGCACTTTTACAAGGTTAACCCCTTGTTGATACCTCAGACAGAAGCAGTAAAGCAGGGGGGAAAGAACGAAGAACATCTTGAACACTGTTACTCTGCACTGGCTGCTGCAGATGTCTCCTAACTCCAGCTGGAGCACAGGGAGCAGTGCCCAGTGCACGGAAGGCAGACGGGAGGGGACACAGGGTGACATGCTGTGACCACAGCTTGGGCTGGCAGTGAACACAAGGCTTCATCCATGCCTCTGGAGCGTGGCCTGCTGCAGGCAGTGATACCTTTGCTCACAGCTGCCGGGGGTCCTGGTGCCCTGATACCATTTTTAAGTGGACTTCTGCTTGGGAATGCCAAGGAAAACCACTAGACACCAGTGGTTATGAGCACTGAGTCACGCTGAGACTGCAGTACTGAGTATTCCGGTGCAGATCTGCCTGTTCAGATCTGGAAATATCTGGAATAGGTCTACTAACTTAATATCCCAATAATACTTGGAGTCCAGGCAGTGCTCCAGTTTCTGTGCTCCATCAGATAGTGCATTCCTCCCTCCTTGCCATATCCACCTGCATCAGTGCATTCCTCTCACAATAGTGCAAGAAATTCCAGTCTTGCTTTTGACACCAGAGATGTCCATCTCCAGCCTTCAAATGCCCCGTATGTGTGCAGAATGATGCATATATTAATTTATCTCAAAGAGACATCAGATTTTCAAGGCAACCATCTCAGTGTACTCCTATTGCCTTCCAGCAATGGCTGCAGTGTGGGTTCCAAACACATCTGGTCTCCAAAAGTAAAGTCCCTTTTAACAGCCAGAAGTAAGAAGCAGCACCCTGATTGTTGCTGCCCGATCCCATGGGGGAACCTCAGACTGAAAGCTGTGGAGGAGCAGGGTTTGCAGAATCCAGCCCTGGAGTCAGGCTGCAAGTGGTGGATCTTGGCCTGGGAGACACTGCTTGGTGACAGAGGGCAGGACACGGCCCAGGGGTTTTTGGGCACGGAGGGGCAGGTGTGGGATTTCAGAGCAAGGCTCTGGTGTTTGCTCTGCAGTGCACAGGGGAACAGGCCCCAGAGTGTGTTCTTGGGAAATAAATGAGATTCCATCAAGCATCCAACTCCTACAATTTATTTTTGATCCCAACAAAACCAGGCCTTCATGACGCTGGTATTGCCAGCTTGCTTGGTGAAAAGGCTTAACAGTGAAGAATATTTTATTTCTATTATTTGCCTTCTTTGAGTTTTGAACCTTTAGAGGCCAGGGAAATATATTTTTCAAAGAAAAGACACTCATTTCGCGTGATTCCAGGAGCTGGTGTTTGCTGCAAGCTCTAAGTGTGAAGGTTTGACATCATCACCAGTCTTGTGTGTGCTGCCTTCTCTGCTCCCTAACCAACACCTGCCCAGTTCCTTGCCAACCCAACTTCCAGAAAGGGACCTGGGACATGGATATTTGGCTCCCAAGAGACCAGCACTGGCCTGGTGAGAGTGGGAAGTAGGAAGTGAGCACCCAGGGCTGCTCCTGTGGCACCCCCAGACCAAATAAACAGAGGCCACTTGGCCAGCCTGTGGTACACAGCACATCTCCCCTGCTCTTTCTCCAGCCTGCCCTCCCCCAGCCGTGCTTTGAGCAGCGTGTCCCAAAGCCAGGGAGCTCCCTGGGACCAGTGGAAATGCAGACAGTCTGTCCTTGGTGCTCAGGACCTGCACTCTGCTTTTCCCTGTTCAGCACGGGGCCCTTAAAGCAGCGCCTCTGCCTTCCCTGCAGCACAGCTGGGAGCCAAGCAGCTCTCAGGGATGCTGCACATGGAGTGCAGGGACCATGTCCTGCCACGTGCAGGGTGTGCCCACACCTCCTGTGGTACCTGTGACAACACGGGCTTCACAGGCAGGTGTGCTGGGGGGAGCTGGCACTGTGGAGAGAGGTTTGCAAGTGGGTGACCTCCCTGATTCCAGCGGTGCCACTGTCCCTTCATGGGACACTCAAATAGTCCCTTCCCTTGTTTGGGCCCTTGAGATCCCTGAAAAACAAGGACAAACAGCTTTACCTCTTGCCAAGACCTGAAAACTGGATTGCAAACCTCTGCAAGTAGCAAAACAGTGAGAGCACGTCACTGTGTGCTGTCCAATTATCTCCAGCACATTTACATCACCTGGGAAGACTCTTCACTCTGACCACAAGTTCTCTGGCCTCTGGCCAGGGCAGTCAGTGCAGGAGTTTCAGCAGAAACTGCCTTTTCTCTGGAAGCAGCAGCCCCTGGTGCTGCAGGGTTGAGACTGGCACCCCGCTCTGCTGGAGGAAGACTGTGAGGATTTGCCTGCAGGGTGCAAGCCCCAGCCGTGCCAGACCATCCCTGCATCCCATTTGTGTTTCCAAAGGCCTCTGCTCCACTATTTACACTGCTGCTGCCTTCCTTGCCCAGGCTGTAACTCCTCCTGAGAGCAGGGCAGAGCAGAACCCCGAGCCCAGCTCTGTCACTCACAGCGATGCTCCCCGTGGGCGCCGTGGGGAGAGAGGCTCCAGGGCAGAGGCACAGAGCAGCTCTCCCTCCTGCTGCAGCTCACAGGGCAGCCTCCCATGCCCACAGCTGGCACTGCACCATCACCCACGGCTGCTTCTGCTCCTACACACCGTCCTGTTCCCAGCTTCTGCTCTGCTGACAGCCAGTGGGTCTCAGGTGTCCTTATCTCCCTCTTCAAAGCTCTCCCTGTGTCCCCCATCTGCACAGCTGGCTGCCCACGGTTGGAGAGGAACATCTGCTGGGCAGCTCAGAGAGTGCATCCCTCCCCCCCCACGCCAAAACCTTCATTTGCGTTTCTACCACACTCACTAAACAAAATTTCTGCAGCTTTTCCCACATTTGTTGCTGAGCTTTCAGCCCTGTCCATGCCCATCCATGTAGGGCCCTGCAAATGTGCCCTGGCCCAGACCAGAACCCTCCTGGGTGTCCATCACTGGCCACCAGAGGCAGCTGTTACTGATGTTGGGTTGCACAGTCAGCTTTGGGTACAGACAAAAAAAGCCAAAGGAGGAGCAAAATGAAAACGTCACCCTTGTTTTGCTGCAGAGGAGATCTGTGTAAAGACCTGGACAGGTATCTTAGGACAAGGAAAATTTGTGTCAAGTTACCCAGACTGAGTCTGTCCAAGAATGAGTGATCTGTGAGAATCCCAGACTGGTTTGGGTTGGAAAAGACCGAAAATCCCATCCCATTCCACCCCCTGCCATGGGCAGGGACACCTTCCTCTATCCCAGGTTGCTCCAAGCCCCGTCCAACCTGGCCTTGGACACTTCCAGGGATGGGGCAGCCACAGCTGCTCTGGGCCACCTGTGCCAGGGCCTCCCACCCTCACAGGGAAGAATTTCTTCCTAATATTTAACCTAAATTTCCCCATTTCAGCTTGAGCCCAGTGCTCCTTGTCCTACCCAACAGTTCCTGATGAAGAGTCCCTGTTCACATCCTCCACGTGTCCACACCAGGGTTCACCAGAGAACATTTGGGGCATTGGCTGTGCTGGGCTGTCACTGCTGCCCTCTGAGCTCTGCTGGGGTACTCAGCCAGCAGAAGATGGAACAAAGCAGTGAACAATTGCAGAGTCAGAGAAAATGTTTTTGACTGATGTTTCCTTTGCCAAATGCGCTTGTAGAGCGACAATTCAAGACTTCTCAAATCAGCATCAGGTTTTCTAATTTGTGAGGCCAAAGGCTGTGAAACTCTGAAAATATTAAAATGCCCTGTTTTCACAAAGACCCTTGGAATACATTATTTTTCATGCAAACTGACATTGTTAAATAGACTGAGTTGCTTAAAATCAGTTCAGACAAAACACTGTCTTCAGCTGAGAACAAATGGTCCTGGTTTTCAGCTTGTGAGAACAATTGGAATATATTGTTCTAGGATATTGTTCTAGGATTTTTTCCTGTTTCCGACAGCTTATCCATCTCCATTTACAAAGACCACCAGCCAGGAATCAGAAAGGACGTGGTGAAAGGCCAGCTAATCTGATCGTTGCTGACTGAAATATTCCCAGTATATTTTTCAGAACAACAGCAAAGCTTGAAATACAATATTTGCTTTCTGTTTTCTACGTAGAGAACAGTTCTGCAGCAGTAATGTCTTTATCACATCACAGACACTCTGGGGGTCCAATTAGGAAACCTGTTAGCAGGATTATCTGAGCTACAGGTCCAAGCAGGTGCCTCCCATTACAGAGTTCCGTGTCTTTGTGAAGTCAAACATGGTTTTGTTTGACCCAGCCAGGTGCTTTGACTGGGCACTGGAGGATGCCAGTCAGTTCTTCATGATTCAACTTTCCCAATGGAAACTTGAGACATTCTGGCAAACACCACTGTGTTCTGAAGGAAATATTCAATTTGAGGACAAAGGTGCATTTTGCCACTTAAAAAAACCCTGAGCCAGACACTTCCCTCTCCCAGTGAGCAGCTCATGTGCAAAACTTGCCTGGAGAAGCAGCGCCAGGAGCTGCTGGTTTCAGAGCCAGATTTTCAGTGGGCACATCAGTACAGTCAGGATTTCATAAAGAAGTAGCACCAGCAGTACCTGTTGACACAATGACTTCATTTTTGAGCACCCCAGCACCAAATATACCAAGCACTTAAAACCCAGCTGTCGTGGGCTGACCCTGGACGGATGCCAGGCACCCACTAAAGCTGCTCACTCACTGCCCTTTGCAGCTGGATGGGGAGAGAGAATTCAAGGAACGGTTCATGGGTTGAGATAAGGACTGGGAGAGGTCACTCATCAAAAACTGCCACAGGCAAAACAGGCTCTAATTAGAGATACGACATGAATTTATCACAAACAAAATCACAGCAGGATAATGAGAAGTAAAATAAGCCCTTATTAGAGCTTTAGGTGGGGGGAAGGGCTCTGGGTGGATCTCTGCACCCCCGTGGATCCCCAGGGCTCTGGGTGGATCTCTGCACCCCCGTGGATCCCCAGGGCTCTGGGTGGATCTCTGCACCCCCGTGGATCCCCAGGGCTGCGGGTGGATCTGTGCATCCCCTGTGGATCCCCAGGGCTGTGGGTGGATCTCTCATCCCCCGTGGATCCCCAGGGCTGTGGGTGGATCTCTGCACCCCCCGTGGATCCCC
>VZRO01001741.1:64108-83655 GCA_013397915.1 Daphoenositta chrysoptera | reverse complement strand
CCAGGGGCTCTGGGTGGATCTCTGCACCCCCGTGGATCCCCAGGGGCTGCGGGTGGATCTCTGCACCCCCGTGGATCCCCAGGGCTGCAGGGCACAGCTGTCTCACCAGGGTCCTCACCTCGGCCTGTAGAGGAACCTCAGCTCTGGTGCCTGCAGCACCTCCTGCCCCTCCTTGTCCACTGCCCTTGGTGTCTCCATGTTGTTTCTCTCACATGCCCTCACTTGGCTGAAATTAAAACTCTGCAATCAACCTTTTTGTTTCTCTTTCTTCTTAAATATGTAATCACAGAGGCGTTACTACCATTTCTAACTGGCCCAGCCCTGGCCAGCAGCACGTCCCTCTTTGGAGCCACCAGGGACTGGCTCTGACACACATGTGGTGGAAGCTTCCAGCAGCTTCTCACAGAAAGTGCCCCTGTGGCCCCCCTGCTTCCAAAACCAGTACACCAACGTAGGCAGAGATCCTCAGAGGGACCCGGGTCTGTCTGACCCAGGATGGAACAGGAGGAAGGAAGCAGAAGACACGGTTCCTGTGAAGTTAATGATATTTTGGAAAGGCAGGAGAGTCAGAGAAATGTAGCTTAAGTTGCCATATCTTATCATGATGGGGTCAGTAACCTATGATCTTTCATTTATACCAATTCTGTATCTCAATTATATTCATTTTTATAATTATTTAACTGTCAGTTCACACATAGTGAGAGAACACTGCATCCACAACGGGCTTGAAAACTTCTTCTGAAGTTGAATTTTTCCACAAAAGTGCTTCACAGCGTGGGAACTTGCTCTGAGCAGCAAAGGGAGGAAAAGCCTGGCAAAATGAACATTTTCCTAAGCTCCTGAGTCAAAAGCATGTGAAGCTGGCTGGGGCAGTAAAGCAGGACCTGCTGGAGTCAGCAAGGGAAGCAGGGATTTGAGAACAGCACAAGGATTCATGGAGATGACATAGAATCATATCTTCTCTCTCTTTCTTTTGCCGTCTCCTTTGTCAGCTCTGGATCCTGAGCCTCTGAGATATGTATTTAATTACAGATCAGAAGGAGGGTAGGCAGCACCTCTGGTCATTCCTTTTGAATTCAGCAGACCTGCTACACAGTTTTATGGATTATAGACTAGACTTCCACAGACAAGGTCTGGTGTAGCTTCCCCCCATCCCTGAACACTTTCTCATCACCCCGTGGACTGAGCTGACACATTTATCAATCTGCCTCCTCTGCCTCCATGAACTGTTTCTCAGCTGCTCATAAAACACCTCTGCAGCCCTCTGCTGTGTGCACACAGGTGCCAGTTTGTCTCGGGGTTTCTCAAAACTGATTTTTCCCTCATCTGTCCTCCTGGCAAAGCTCTGGCATCTGGTAGAGGCACAGATTTCTGTGATACTCTCCCATTTCTTGGTTCCTCCTGCCTTCTGCTCTCAAAATGCCCACGGATTCTTTTCTCATTTCCTTTCTCTTGACCAGTTATCAGCCCAACACCAACTGAATCTCTTTAAGAGAGTTTGATGTGGGCTCATTTTGGAGACTCTGTAAATTCAACCACTAATTTCTGTTGGACCAGATGCCTGTTGGCACCTTCAATGAATGCTTTCCTCTTCTCAGACCCTCCTCTTTTTATCTCCTACCACATTTACCCTTTATAGTTTTGTCTACTGATTCTGTTCCTTACTTCTACCTTCCTTCCATCTGATGGGCTTAAGGGTCTGTGATTCCTTGGATCGCCCTGAAGGCTTTTTGAAATCTGGTGTTGCATTTGTCCCCTTGCATTTTTCAGGCAGCAGAACTGGTTTAAGCAGTGGGCTAAGCACAATGATTAGTAGGTCAATAGTCTCAAATTTGGATGCCTTTAGGAGCTGCACGAATACCACCTGATAATTTTTGTTATTCATCCTACCCATTTGTTTTCAGATTTGTCCACATTAAAAATGACTTTGAGGGAAGCACCCACAGCCTGTTCTCAGGGAACAACAAAGGAAATTATTTACTTTTATGGTGATGGCCCTGTGTTTGAGCAGCTCTTCCCATCCCTGCCACCTTTTGGCCTGTTGGATTGCCTGCATCTTCTGTGTTGAAAATATTATTAGTGGCTGCAATTACATAGAAATAGTAATTAGCCATGAAGAGTTGTCTGGCTCATTTGCCCCATTTCCCAATCATGTGAAGGGGTTCAGGGCACTGACTCCCTTTGCACAATCCCAGAATTCCTGAAGCCGTTTGGAGTAAGGGGATAACGTTACTCATGTTTGATTTTTGTCTCCATCAGCGTGGCATCAGAAGTGATGCCATCCCAGTCAGGATCTCGGGGCAGGGCTCTGGCACTGCCCCGGCCTGGCAGAGTCAGGTCCTTGTTGTGCCAGCACAAGGCTTGGCTGTGGAGACCCAGCTCTGCTCCTCCCACCCCTGGGCAGGTGACCACGCTGTCCTGGCAGCCAGGTTTGGGTTCCTTTATCCATTGTCAGAGCAGCAGGAAAGCACCTGGAGAACAGCTCTGGAAGCCAGAGGGGCTGTATGTCCCCCAGCTTCGCCACCAGTGTCCCCACGTTCTCTTTGTGTGCAGGTAGCATGGTTTATTTCCACTGTACATCAAGGTTTGGGAAATCAGGTAAGAGTGATGAGAAAAGAGAGCATTACTCTTGATCTTGAAAATTAGATTGTAGAGTGTCTTTACAAAACTGCAACTGAGAGACATCTGAAGTTTGGCAAGAGAATCGTCAGAAGATAAAACAAAAATTATCTTTTGGACCAGAAACAGACTTGAGTATTTGGTGATGCCTTTGGCCTATGTATTGCTGCAGTTACCTTGCAAAATTTTTAATTATGTTTTTTAGAGATTTACTAGATTCCTTTATAATAATATAATAATAACAGCATTATTCTTTTCACAGGACATGAACCAACCTGAGCAGCTTGTAAAATCAGTCCCAGAGTATTTGAGTTGTCACTAACTCATATGCCAAATTAGAGAGGTAAAATTCTGAAAGGTCTTCCATTGAATTCCTGGGCTGCTTCAGCTCCCCAGAGGCAATGGAAATGAACTCTGAGAAATCACAGACGTGGCCACGCCAAAGACAGTTACTAGGTTTCACTGTTTTCTTAGCTTCATTAGCTTTTATCACCAATTAATTAAAGACTTCACCAAATAATCTTCCCATTTCTGGACTTATTAAAGAGGCAGACGTTTGAATCTCACCACCTCAGTTTAGAAGCCTACGATGTACGTGTCTACATCTGAGCTAGACTCTGGGTTTCCTTTCTTGTTGCACGAGGAGAAACCAGTCCTTGTTCTGTGTGATTCACACTGCCTGGTTTAGATGTGAGCTTTAGGCGGAGATAAATCACGCCCTGCTTGCTGAGGAAATATGGGATAATTTTGAACAGGTTTTTATAATTGTCCCATTCAAAATACCCACAGACCCTTCCCATCAGGTCGTTGTGAAAGCAGCTCTTTCTCACTGTGCTGGAGGAGTGGCGGCAGTCAGGTAAAGACCTTTCAACCACAGCTTCCTCCCTATATGAGCTATTTTTAGTGATGACAGGAGCTGAATTGAAGAGAATTATCTGCAACTGATGAGTGACTGCAGCAGAGCCACTCCTGCCCAGGCGGGATGGGAACACTGGGGAGGATAAAGCACCGTGGTGGCAAAACTCAACCACTATTAACCCACTCTGTCTCCTGATTATCGTCTTTCTTTTCACCATCTTGCCTTTTTGCCTCTTGGAAAGATGCAGAAAGTGGGCTTGGATTAAAACCAGCTCTGGTCTGCAGTCCTGGAGGTCAGATTTAAAACCACCTGGAGTCTGTCAGTGTAAACTGTTTAGCCACCCTGAAGAAGATTTTGCCAACTCACGGCTCACAGTCTTCAACCAAAGCCAGGTACCCATGCAAGACACCCTTCAATGTCTTCATAAAGGACTGGGATGCAGCAATTGAAGGTATAATAAGTATCTTTGTTGGTGACACTAAATTGGGAGGACAAAGAGGGTCTGCAGAGAGACCTTGACAAATGAGAGGGCTGAACAATCACTGAATCATAAAATGGTTTGGGTTGGAAGGGATCTTAAAAATCATCTCATTCCACCTGTCTGCCATGGGCAGGGACACCTTCCACTGTCCCAGGCTTCTCCAAGCTCCATCCAGCCTGGCCTTGGGCACTTCCAGGGCTGGGGCTGCTCTGGGCACCCTGTGCCAGGGCCTCAGCACCCTCACAGGGAAGATTTTCTTCCCGATATCTAAACCTACTCTCTGTCAGTTTGAAGCAGTTTCTCCCCATCCTCCACTCCAGGCCCTCATAAATGGTCTCTCTCCATCTTCCTTGCAGGCTCCCTTAAGGTACTGGAAGGCCCCAATTATGTCAGCCCCAAACGCCTTCCTTCTCCAGGCTGAACAATGAGGTTTAACCAGGGCGAGTGCTGGATTCTGCACCTAGGATGGAGCACTTGGGATGTGTGGGTGTACTGGGGAGTGAGAGGGTGGAGAGCAGCCCCACGGGAAGGGACCCTGGGGTCCTGGTCCATGGCAAGGTCAGTGAGCCAGCAGTGCCCTGGAGCCAGAAGGGCCAGCCAGGTCCTGGGGGGCCCCAGGCCCAGCATGGCCAGTGGGGCCAGGGAGGGATTGTCCTGGCCTGCTCGGCTCTGGGCAGCCTCACCTCACGTGCTGGGGGCAGTTTTGAGCACCACAATGTAAAAAAGATCTAAATCTGTTAGAGAGCTTCTAAAGGAGGGACGGTGGGATGGTGAAGGGTCTGTAGGGGTCACACAAAGAGCAGCTGAGGTCACTCAGCTTGTTCAGCTGGGGAAGAGGAGACTGAGGGGAGAGCTCATCTCTGCAGCTTCTTCCCAAGGGGCAAGAGAGGGGCTGCTCCCATCTCTGCTTGCTGTGACAGGGACAGGAGCTGAAGGAAGGGCTGGAGCTGTGCCAGGGCAGGCTCAGGCTGGAGATCAGGGAAAGGCTCTTCCCCCAGAGGGTGCTGGGCACTGCCCAGGCTCCCCAGGGAACGGGGACAGCCCTGAGGCTGCCAGAGCTCCAGGAGCATTTGGACACTGCTCTCCGGGATGCACAGGATGGGATTGCTGGGGTGCCTGTGCAGGGCTGGACTCTGTGATCCCTGTGGGTGTTTCCCAGCTCAGGAGATTCCATGGCTCTGTCGTATGCACACATCAGCCTGCTTACCCTGGCTGGGAGACTGCTGTAAGCCCATAATGGGAGGCTTGGTTCAAGGTATGAGCAAGCCACATCTCTGTTCAGGCACTAGAAGCTTCTCACCATGTTCTTTTTGACCAGCCTGACATGCCTGGGGACAGCCAGGAGTGTATTTTATAGGCCCAACCCTGCAGATAGATCAAGGCTGAGGAACTGGAGATGCCTCTGCATCTGTAATCACACCAGCTCCCTTCAGCTTCCATTTGCATGTAAGCTTACATTTCCTGCCTCCAGGGAATCAGAATGGCTTTTCTTTTTGTCCTTATTAATCAGCCTAATTAAGAAAATACAGCTTCTACCATGTACCTACTGTCCTACTATTAAGGAGCAGCTCAGCTTTTCTTAACTTGTAAACTTGCTGCCTTCTGGGATTTCTCGCTGAAAGCCTCTGATTTAATCCATGTTTTGGAAAGAGCTTCTTATTGTATCAGGAGCAAAAGAGTTATTCACTGCTGTGTATTCACTTTAAGGGAATGGGTAAATATAGAAACTAAACTAAGCTCTGGGATGATGGTTTGGCTTGTACTGTTTGATTGACCCAGGTGTATTTTATCCTGCTTCCCATAGCATTCCTCCTTTCATTTATCTGTACAATTGTCTGGACTGACAGGCTGAGGTCTATCAATTATTTCACTCTCTGTTACACTAAATTACAAAAGACCAGGTTTCTCACCTAGGCCAGACTGTGCCTTCTGTACCCTTCTGTCTTCAGAAGGGTTTAAAGTCCCTTCTGAAAATATCAAAGGAAGTCTTTAAAGCCCAGCCAGATTTTCATTGTTGGGAGTCTCCAGCTTCATCAAAAGAAGAGACAGTCTAGACAAAACACCTACAAACTTCACTCTCATCTAAAAATGTAACTGTTGTTTTTGTGGGGAACCTTTCACAATTTCTGCCCAGATCCACCCAATAAATTACATCTTTGCTGCTTTGAGTTCTTCCTCTGTTTCATGAATCCCCATGAAGACACGTTTGAAAAAGTGCTGCCCTCCCTCTCATCTAAGTTGGTGACCCTCCAGAGTGTCAAATCCAAGAAATGCTGGATTATGAGGGAACTCACAGAGCAGCATTTCTTTGCTTTGAGTTATGCACATTGGAGAACTCCTGGAAAGCCACTGAAAATCTCATGAAAATTTGCCATCCATCAGACCCTGGGAAATCCAGGACACACCTGGTAGGTGGAGTCTCTACAGAGGCTCCATGTCCAGGGAAACCCCTCACCAGCAATGTTGTACCTCCATGATAAATCATGGGCCACCCCCAAAGCTTCCCACACTCAGCTGCCAACAGCTCCTCAAAACTCTGCCTGTGCATCTCTTAATGATTCCTGCTTTGAGCTCTAATCCAGCCTTTTCCTATCCCATAGACCTTATTTCTGCCTGGAAAAGCATCTCTGTTTCTGTTTTGTCCTGGTTTCAGTGGTTGCTCCAGCACAGTCTGTGAGTGTCAGGTGGGTTCTTGTAGGCTTTTATCCCTTTCCATGTTCTCGTAAGGAAAACAGACTAGAACCATCTGAAACTCTTGGAAAGGAGGAATATGAAGGGCCAGCTGCCTGCACAAGCAGTGTCCAGCAAAGCCAGTCCTTGGCCAGGAACAGGCTGCCCTGTGGGGGCCAGGAGCTCCTGCACATTGACAGACTGAGGAAAGCAAGGGGTGGCCAAATTCTTTCTGCCCATGCACTGCCCAGGCAGCCAGGCTCTGCTGGCAGAACGAGTGAAACATAAACAAACATAAACAAACCTGTCCCACAGATAAAAACCCACCCGAGGAACCGCTCTGGCACAATCACAGTCCACTGAGGAAATCATGGCAGCGACTCTCTGTTGTCTCCAGGACAGTTCTGGATGAGGTGGGAAACACAATGCTGAGGGAGATCCACCCAGTCAGTCTCAGGCTGCCAAAGGACCACGGTCCCTGTGGCCAAGAGGTCTCCAGTGTCCCTGCTGGAGTGCTCACAGTGCCCTCAGCAGAGGACAGGCCAGACCCTGATGGGATGGGTGCAAATGGCAGGAGAGCAGAGCTCCCTGTAACACTGTTAACAGGTCACCTTGCTCTGTCCTAGGCACGGTGCCCTCCACGTAGAGAGAAGAAAGCTATTCCTGGGACACAGCTCCCTGCTGTGACCAGAGGATGCTGTTCTGCCTTCCCCCTGGAAAACCCAGCTGCAGCCCCAGGGGCTGAGCATCCATCAGCCCAGCCAGGGCTGCCCATCCCTGCCTGCCAGCTCTGACACTGGGACAGTGCTCACCTCCATCCCACCCATCTGGGAACCTGCTCCCACACGGGTGCAATAGATAATTCATTTAAACTGAGGAAATTCACAGGCAGCATTAAGTAATGAGAATTCTGGGGGGAAACAGAAGCTTTTGTCAGCAGGACTCTGAGTGCTCACACTTGAAGGAAGTTTGGAAGCTCATGTTTTGACATCCCTGCTGGTTGCTGGTGTGAACAGTGAAGGGACCCTCAAGCAGAGTGTTTCTAATTCCTTTTTTTTTGACAGACGTGATTCAGTGTAGATCCACTTGGCTGCATCACCTGGAAGCTGGTGGATGTGGAGGATTAAGGAGCAGGTAATTGCCAAAGACTTAGAGAGCAGAACCTGGAACTATTAAATCACCAAAGACAACACGGATGAGATGGGTTCATCTATTTAGATCAGTCCCCACATTCTTGCAGGAGCAGCAGAGCCAGAGGAATGCAGAGCCTGCACACAGCACTAATAATGAATTGTTCCATTGTGATTTGTAATGGGAAGGGCTCACTAATGAGAAGGAGCTTTTAAACTGCAGGGGGTTACCCTGGCAATGGCCAAGATCTATGGGCAGGCCCAACGTTCCCTGGTGCTCTCCTGGGTTGGGAAATCATGAGCAGAACTTGTGCAAACTCCCCACCTCTGGCTGCCGTGTGCTGGACCAATGCCTGAGTGCTCAGCACTGGTTTTACCCAGCTCTCTCTGGTGCTGGTGGTGTGGGCAGCAGATGGGGCAAACTGTGTGGGACAGCAAGGGGGCAGAGAAGGGGTGGGAGGCAGGACTCTGGGGTGAGGCAGTCTGTGCCTAATCCACGCTCTGACCCAGAGAGGGGAACAGGACCTCCTTGCTGGGGCTGTGTCCCGATGTGATGCCTTGTGTGGCTACCTAGAAACAGAGACTAGACAGGAATGAGGGAATAAAGGTCGGTATTTATTTGAAAGGCCTTCAAAATACACCCTGAGAGCCAAAGGATACATCCAAAAATGGACCCCAAGCTGGACCCCAAGATGGACAACGAGTCACGAGTTCCCCACACCTTTATAGGTTTGGTCCATTTGTATATCAGCATAAATTTGCCAATTAAAACTTTAGTTAATGATGTAATTTCTTCAATTTCTCCACCTCTCTAGAGGCTCTAGTTTACACCTTTTGGGCCTAGAACAATCTGAGTGTCCTTGAATAACAAGCTCGGAGAGGCTTTGCTATGTCCAGCTGACATGAGAGAACAGAAGTTAGCAGGTTACAAGAAAGTTCAGAGTTACAACCAGGCAATACAGGATTTGAAGAATTTAAAAGCTAAAACCTAAGGCATCAGATGTGCCTAATGCCACGTGCAGCTGGTTGGGGTCTCCAGACCTGGCCATCTTCACAGTGCCTGAGGGACACTGCCACCACCCACAGCCAGCCAGAGATGACCTGCAGGGGCTCTCAGGTGGAAAGAACTGCCAAGGACCCTCCCTACTGCAGGACCAGGCTGCTCCTGCTGTTCATTCCTCCCACAGCTCCAGGTAGGGAACAGACCCAGACGTTCCTCATGAATGAGGGAGGACATCCCACCAGTCCCTTTTGCTCCCAGCTCCATGGCAGCTGCAGAATGTGGGAACCTTTGCCTGCTGCAGTGGATGTGCTCTGGTGGAAAGCCCTGAGTGCCAGCTCTGCTCCCTCCCTGCGACACAGATTGATGGCACGAGGAGCCCAGAACCTGTGGCCTGGTCTCCTGGGAGAAAGGCACTGAAGAGTGTGGGCCATGTCTGGAAATCAGATGCCCTGTGGGTGATTCACTGGCATTCCCTCTGCTCAGGCACCAAAAGATCATCTGTCCTGTCCAAACAAGTTCCACCAGCGTGAGCAACAGCAAAAGCCAGCAGTATTCCAAAATGACAATATCTGAGAGCCTGGAGCTGACAGGATCCACCTGTGGGAAACAGCCCGCAGGTGTTCTCAGGGAATACCTGGTGGGCACCATTTAGGGCATGTGAGCAGTGAAACACCTCTCCTGGCACAGAGAAAGCCATCAAAGACCATGGCAGGCTCCAGGCTGATGAAGGTTACACATTCTCCAGCCTCACCACTCCAAAATGCACAGGGCAAACAGCTCTGTTCACACCTGCTGAGTGCCAGCTGGGGAAGTCCCAGTAGCACCAGGCCAAGGGAAGGTCAAACGCCAGGCACACACCACCTCCACCACTGCAGATACCACCCAGCTGGCTGAGATGAGGAAGGAGGGCACTCCGCAACATAAACCACCTTCTGTCCCCATGAGCTCCTCCTGCACTGGCCACAGGGTGAAGATTTCTGTGGGCATTGCTCAGCTCTGGCCTCCCCAGAGGCTCCTTTCCCAACAGCTTGGGATCTGCATTTGAGGAGGACGCTGGGCAGGTGGCTTCCCTGCTCCCTGTTCCCTGAGTAGGCAGCGTGTGCCTCTGGCATCTCCAACAGCTCTGGGGAAGGGCTTCTGGCACAACTTGTGGCTCTCAAGGTGACCTGTCAGGCGTGACTATCATGGTCTGATCCTCCACCCCCCAGCTGCCCTGAACATGTGCAGTCTATGTCTGCTTGAGATTTGGGCACCTCTGCTGCCTCAGAGGAATCCCAGTGCTGTGCCAGGGCAAAACCAGATCTCCTCCTAGACCACAGAATCATGGAATCATTGAGGCTGGGAAAGGCCTCTGAGATCAAATCCAACCATTCTTCCAGCACTGCCAAGGCCACCACTAAACCTGTCCCCAGGTGCCACATCCACACATCTTTTGAACAATTCTAGGGATGGTGACTCCAGCACTGCCCTGGACATCTTGTGCCAGGGCCTGACCACCCCTTCAGGGAGGAGTTTTCCCCTAATATTCAGCCTAAACCACTCCTGGCCCAGCCTGAGGCCGTTCCCTCTCCTCCTGTCCCTGTTCCCTGGGAGCAGAGCCCGACCCCCCCGGCTGCCCCCTCCTGTCAGGGAGTTGTGCAGAGCCACAAGGGCCCCACTGAGCCTCCTTTTCTCCAGATCCCTCAGAGCCCCCCAGCTCCCGCAGCCCCTCCTCACCAGACTGCTGCTCCAGGCCCTTCACCTCGATGGTGCATTGCTGGGTGTACAGCAACACCTCTGCTCGTGCTCTCCCTTCTGAAGATCCCAACCTCACCAGAAAGCACCTGCAGCTCTGTTTCAGGGAACACAGAGAACAGTGGTCCCAGCCCTGGAGGTCTGTCACATAGCCAAGGCCTAGCCAAGATGGAACTTTACAGTAAGAAGCATTGTGAGACAAATAATGGGTAACAACAGGGTAACAAAGCTCCTCCAGGACCACTCTGGGAGTCCCTCGTGTGCTGCGAACTGCAGTCATGCAGGTGGGATAGGTCACCCCTAGCCAAGATACCTCGATGTCTCAGGGCAACAAAAAGCCCTTTTATGTCTAATCACAAACCCGGTGGGTCTGGTGAAAGTTCAATTTCTATCGGGAGCAGCAAGGACAGGCCAAGGAACCTTGGAAAACTTCTGATATCACCCAGTCAGACCTCAGACACAAAACTGCCCAGATCCAAAGCTCCCTCACATCTGCCAAGCAGAAAAATGTCGTAACTAAACATTAATTTTTATTTGGACATTTAGAAAAATCCTGGTATGGCTGGGCCCTGCCCCAGAAGGTTTGTGCTGCTGTGTAACCAGGTGTGTGGGACTCTGGGGAAGACTGTGGGCCTGGACCTACAGGACAGCAAGATTACCTTCTACCCCCAAACTGCAGCAAGAAATATGGTCAGGGAGGATGTCACATAACTGAGGAAAATCATTACAGAAAGAACCAGATATAAAGTGAATAAATCAGATTGATTTATCAGAATTGGATTGATTTATTAAGATTGAGCAGAATCCTGCCCACAACAGCAACAAGCATCTACACCATGCTCTGGAAGATCAAGGCCAACAATAAGATTAGCCAAAGCATGACTCTACTCTGCTGTGGCCATGAATAAACACAGTGATAACAGGATCTGGGAAGAGAGCCTTGATCTCCACGCCAGCCTGCAAAAACCTGCCAGGGAGAAGTACAAGCAGCTGGAGCTGGGCAAATTGATGTAGATATGAACTGGTTCTGGCTGGGATGGAGGAGATTTTCCTCATAGCAACCCACGGGGTGCTGTGTTTTGGATCTGTGACTATGCTGATAACCCACCAGCATCCTGGCTGCTGCTGAAGAGTGCTTTCACAGCAGCTCTCCCCCTCTCTGTCCCCACCAGGAGCAGTCTGGGGGCATGTGAGAAGTGGGGACGGAACACAGCTTGGACAGCTGTGATCTGAGCTGATCAAAAGGATGCCCCACATCCCATGACATCAGGCTCAGCACTAAAAACTGTGGGGAAAAGGGCAGTGAGGGGGCACGTCTGTGGTTATGACATTTGTCTTCCCAAGGAACCATTAGGTGTGACAAAGCCTTGCTTCCCTGAAAACACCTGACTGGCGTGGGAAGCAGTGCCTGGTTCCTGGTTTTGTTCTTCTTGCACACCCAGCTTTGCTCTACCTCCTAAACTGTCTTGGTCTTGGCCCATGAGAGTTGTCAGTGTTGCCCTTCTGATTCTCTCCCTGCTCCCACTGGGGAGAGGGATCAGGCAGTGCAGGAGGGCTCTGAGCTGCCGTGGGGACCAGCACGCAGCAGCTGCCTTGCAGGGAAGCTCTCTGGGCCAGGGCACAGCCAGCCTTGGCTTTGCTGCAGCTCCTCGAGCGTCTGGTGCTTTTCTCTGGATGGCGACACTGAGTGAGAACCGTGGTCTCCTGTTTTCTGATCAACTCTTCTGAGAAGTCCCAGCCCACACCATCTCTTCTTTTTCCTGGGCTGGAGCACAATGACCCCTGAGGAGCCACTCAGCCATCCCAGCCTGCCTTCCTTCTGGAGCAACCTCACCACAGAGCAGATAAGTTCCTAATCTTGGGCTGCCCACAAAGAAAAGCCCAGGACACAGAGGGAGAGACTCTGCTCCCCACCTGCTTCAGCAGGCAAGATTTCCTGCTCCTACAGTCTCACAGATACTCATGGGCTTTATTACTTGATTTTCCCACCTAATCTGTTGCCCTCTGCTGCCATGAGTTTATCAGCCAGCACCATTCTGAGCTGTGGCTGGCCCTTCCTCTAGGAGCTGAACCTTGCTGTGGAGCAAAGCACAATCCAGACAGCTCCATAAATGTTATTGCCATCCACACACAGCTCAGACCCTGGGCCAGAGCAGCATTCTGCATCTCTTTGGAGGTAACAGAAACGGTCCTGGCAGAAGGGACTTTGCTGGGTGACAGAGAGGGATAAACTGCTGGGATCCCAGGGGATAGCTGCCTGCAGATACTTGACTCCTCTTGCAGGAAACTGTAATGAACAAGGAGCAAAACACAGTTGTTGACACTGTAAAATGGAGAATAGCATTTTTATCAGAACCGAAAATTGCTGGTGGTTTTCAGTCATTTTTGGCTGATAATTATCTGTGTTCAGACCAAAGACTTTCCAAAAAGAAACATTATGGCTGAAAGCTTTTGAAAAATGCCGTTTGGACTTCTGGCCTTCTCAATGAGGACATGTCAAAAACAGCAGCTGTGAAATTCAGCCAGAAGAAACTGAGGATCCAACCCAAAGGACGCATCCTGGTCATGGGGACACATGGCAGGCAGGATCCTGTCATTCCTTCCTTCAGCCCAGGCGGGCAGGCTTCCCCTGCGGTACCAGCGCTGACAATCCACTCATTTCTGAGCGCCTCCCCGGGGAGCTGCTGATCCTGCCAGCACCTAAACCAGAACAGCCTGGCTCTCCGTGGCCAGCGAGCAGCCAAGCCCTGCCTCCCAAAACAGGGCATGATTTACAGACGAAGAGTCTCCGAGCGCTTGCGACAGCAGAGGAGCGGAGCAGCTCCACGCTGTTCGATACTTGGCTTTTTGGCTGGGACTCAGAGCCCAAGGTAGGAGACGAATCCCAGCTGCATTCCTCACCACGCTCACTGCCTTCTAAGGACGAGGAGATGCCTGCAGGGATTTGGGCTGAGGTGCTCTCCAGCCAAGCCCCGCGATGGCCTGGCAGCGCTGGGAGCTCCTGGGGAGGGCCAGGCTGTGTTTCAGATGCTGAGAGCTGGCTGCTCTCGGTGATGTCTGTGACCCCGAGGAACGAGAGTGTTTCCATGAGCGTGGCAGACTCCGTGGTGTCACCAGGAAGCCACAAGGCATCAGAGCCCTTGCTTTGCCTTGTTCTCTGGTGGAAGGTCCCCACACACCATGAGTGTGGCAGACTCCGTGGTGTCACCAGGAAGCCACAAGGCATCAGAGCCCTTGCTTTGCCTTGTTCTCTGGTGGAAGGTCCCCACACACCGAGAGCAGACTTTTTCTGCTGTCAAGAGGCTGATGAGCCTCTGCCCATCTCCAGCACACGCTGCTGCCGGAGCTGCTGGGCCAAGCAGCTCACACACTCCTGACTCTGCGGGGAAAAGCTCCTCTTTTCAGCAGAACTGGGAAAGAGCTGGGCAGGGCTGGGGAGCTGAACCCTCCTGCGAGGAGCCAGATCGTTTTTATGGGAGTTCAGCGATGGAAAAGCTGCTGTGGATGGACCTGACTCATCCCCCACTCCCCAACGGGAGTCAGCTACTGCTCTGCGGCCCCTGCGGTTCGGGTAGAAAGGGAAACCTGATGCTCTGCAGAGCCGTGACACGGGAGAAAATCCCCACGGGATTGTCCTGGGGAGCCCCACTCCAGTGCCTGGCTTCACTTACGGCCCCCTTGTTAATGAGACGTGGGTGCAGAACGGGCCTGAACAACGACGAGAGGCTGAAGGCAAAGGCTGTGCAGATCCACAGCGCTACAAGGATCAAAGCTGATCCCGGATTTCTCCAAGCGCTGCATCCAGGCTGCTCTGGGACAGAGGAGGCTGGTGGCTGGAGGGAGGATGAGGAGCGCAGGATGCTGGATCTGGGCCCGGCTCTGCTGGAGGGCAGCAGGACAAAGGCACGGAGCTCTCTCTGTGCCCAGCGACAGGAGCTTGCCCCGGGCTCCATTCCAGCCTCGGAGCCCTGCTGGGACACCGGATCCCAAACGGCTCACACCGAATGGCTCAAACACCAGGGACTGGTTTTGTGATGGCTACAGAGCAACCGGGGTGTCTCGTACAGAACGGTGACAACGTCTGATCTCACTTTTGCTGCTAAAACTGCTCTGGGATTGCTCCTACTGGAGACACCCTTCCAAAGGCCAGAGAAACTTGGATTTGGGAATCATGCCTGCGTACAGGAGCTCTTCCATCAAACCCCAGAGCTGTCAGTGCAGCGGAGCCAGTCGGCTCCGCTTTTCCTGTATAGACAAAACCTAATTCCAAGCTGAAATTTCCTTAAGACACATCTTGTATTTCAGGATCTTTTGGTGCTACTTTCATCTCCAATCCACATATTGCAGGCCTATAATAATAATAATAGCAATAATAATAGTAATAATAATAGTAATAATAGTAGCAATAATGATAATACCTTTTGTATGTACATAGCACCTTTCATCCAAGGATCTAAGTCACAATTACAGCCCCACACATTCCTGTACATTACAGCCCTATAATTCTAAGACTGTTCAAGTATCCAGACTTCAAAGGGAATGTGGATTTCCCCTCCAGCCCAGTGATGGTGCCCAGCATGCTGGAGATGTTTCAAAGGTGTTTCAAAGGTGCCTTGGCAGTAGCCAGAGGTAGTCAGAAGAGCCAGAGGAGCTCTCTGAAGCTAAAAAGAGCCTTCATGGATTCTTTCCTTCCCTCTCCCAGCCCCTCTTTAGTCTCCCTGGGAACTCAGCACAGCCTTGGGATGAGGATGATGCTCCCATGGGACTTTTGTGTCTGTGCAGTGGGAAGTGAAAAGACAGAAACAGTGTTGAAAGGAAAAGCAAGTGACAGCACAAGCTCAGCTGGATGATTTTGACTTCCAGGTCAGGTAGAACCCACAGTGTTCTGGTCAAAAGTAAATTCACATAAAAATTATATTCCCCTAGAAAAACCAGCGGGGCTGGAGGGAGATGGTGGAAATTTTCATTGAAAGATTTATTTTTTTTTTAGGGTTTAAAGATTTTCAGGTGACTCAAAAAAGAAAGTACTCTGTTTTTAGTCAAAGCAAAATGTTTTGGGGGTAGTCAGAGAAAACATGTTGTGTTTTGGTTTGGTTTAGCTTTAATTGCCTGGGAAACCTGAAAAGAACACCCCTAGCTGTTTAACCCAAGCCAGGCTTTTCCCTCCTTTTTAGGCTTAGCAAAAAGCTGAGCCAGCTGTTATTTACCCCCACTCATTCAGGAAGATGTGTGCTGAAAGTAAGGGAGCTTCCTACAGAAAACAGAGTTGGGGTTTACAGCATCTCTGGCCAAGCTGACATTTCCCAGCTGGGTTCACTTCCTCCGAGGAGTTCTCCAGTGCTGCCCAGGAGCTTTAAGCAGCTGCTGCCTGTGGCTGTGAGTGTTTCAGTAGCTGCTCTGACTTGTGGCTGCTCTGAGATCGAGAAGGGATGAGGTCAGCGGACATGAAAGGCAGGCACTAAATCTGAGAGTTCAGTGCTGCTTTTCTTCATGTGGTGGCTGAACAAATGGAAACCTCAAGAACTTTTTAATAAACTTTTAAAAGGTATTTTAGCTCAAGAGGTCCAGACATGTGGCTGGAAAGTGCAGAGAGGCTCCAGCTCTTCCGTAGCACCGGTTTGATCAATTGATCTCAAAGCATGTTGGGAAGGGTTTCTTAGTGCTTTAAAGTCAGGGAGACTGAGGCACAGGAAAAGCAGGGAGCTTTGGGGTCAACCATAAGTCTGGGACAGAGCTAGAAACCCAGTTCCTCGTGCTGCACTGTCCTTTGTATCTCCCATCTATACCACACAAGGGAGCCAAAGCCTGTGGGACACCTGCCTGTTTCCAAAAGTCCGAGTCCTTGTGTCCCTTCACCAAACCCTTTCCTCAGAGCATCTGTGAGAGGGTCAGGGTAAAGTCACCCCCTGGAAGAGGAGAGGGTCCACCCCATGGTCTCGCCAGGTGAGGCAGAGCTCTCAGCGGGGCGGTTTTCACAGCGTGTGCGAGCTCACCTCAGACACACCACACTAACCAGCATGGGCTGCAACACGTTTCCTCTCCCCTTCTTCAATAAATCACGGCTTCCAGCATTCATGCTTTTGTCACTCATAAATCTTCTGCTGTCTTACACCACATGAAAGCACAACAATACCTAAACTGGCAGGCACTTCCCTGCACAGGACGCAGCTGCAAACACAACCTGCAGCAGAGGAACCTGCTGCTTGGCCCTGAGCTGGAGAGAAGTCACAGGCAGCCTGCATAGGAAGGCTGCTCCGTGCTCTAGAAAGCCCCACATGGTGGTTCCAGGGCACACGTAAAACCACTCTGTGCCACAGGACCTCATTAATCTGTGGAGCACATTGCCACAGGAACTGAGTGCAAACCTCACCTGCACCTATAATGCAGGTCCTGTCCTGGTTGTGGTGCCTTTGGTTCTGCCAGTGCCACACAGCTGACCCTGAAGGTCCATCTCTGTCCTTTGGTACATGAGGAGACCTTCCCATTTCGGGACAGGGCCTTGGGACAACGTCTGGGACAAGAGTTTGGGACAATATCTGACCACTCCCATGGCCCTGTGTCCAGGGAGAAGGCCAGAGAGTGCAGCCCCATGGATCTGCATCTCGCTCTTCCCTTGGGAGCAGTGGGCTGAGCAGCACAGAAGTCCAGGTTTGTGTCCTTGGCCAGCCTGTCTCTGCTGCCTGGGGAGTCACCGAGTGCAACGGGCCCAGAGGAGGCTCTGAGCTGGTCACAGGGCTGGAGCCCCTCTGCCCTGGAGCCGGGCTGAGAGAGCTGGGGGAGAAAGCTCCTGGGGAGAGCTGAGCCCTTCTCAGCCCCTAAAGGGGCTCCAGGAGAGCTGGAGAGGGACTTGGGACAAGGGCCTGGAGTGACAGGACACAGGGAATGGCTTCCCACTGCCAGGGGGCAAGGATAGGTGGGAAGAATTCTCCCTGTGAGGGTGGTGAGGCCCTGGCCCAGAGCAGCTGTGGCTGCCCCATCCCTGGAAGTGCCCAAGGCCGGGCTGGACGGGGCTTGGAGCTACCTGGGATAGTGGAAGGTGTCCGTGCCCATGGCAGGGGTGGAACTGGATGAGCTTTCAGGTCCTTTCCAACACAAACCATTCTGGGACTCTGATTCCATAAATGAAACGCTCATGTGGCCGTTTTCTTTCTCAGCCCCCAGGAGCTGAGGGGCTGGTGGGGACACTTTCAGGGATGCAGAACCAGGGATAAAGCAGAACTGCAGATTGTTTCCAGCAACCAGAATTTTTTCTTGTGTTCTCTGGGAAAGACAGAAGATTAATTTCTATCTAAACGTGCAAATGGCTTTTCTGCAGGTTTAATGCAAAGATGAACATTTGCTTTACTGAGGTTAAGAAATGCCCACAGTCGTGAATTCTCTTGAAGTTTCAAGATGCAATTATACCCAGAGCCATTCCCACATCAGATAACATCCTTGGGAAGGTGGCTTGTGCCTTCTGATCCCGCAGGTCCCTGAGATCCCTGATGTTGGCCACAGGTCACACTGCCAGCAGCACCCATTGCTCCATGCCCAGGAGGTGGCACCGGCCAGGGGGAATGTCCCAGGGGCTGGTGGTCTTCAGGGTTCAGTGTCACCTCACAAAGCCTCTCAGCCTGTGTGGGGGGCACCCTCCCAGCAGCCCCCTTGCCTGCACGCCCCTGGTCTGCCCCGCCATACTCGGGGCACATTTCTGCTCCCCTTCCACCCTTGCGGTTCCCACCGTGGCACATCTGATGGGACGACACGTGGTGCTTGGGCTTCACCTTCCCTTTGAACAAAGGGAATGTTCCTAATTGGTGCCCCACGGGGATGTTCAGTTCTGGAAACCATCCTGTCTCCCGGGCTCTCTTTGTAGTGGGACCTGTGGCTGCTCACAAGAAGAGACAGCATGTCCCTTGAGCAGGTCCTGCCCTTACAGGTGTGTTCTACTCCCTCCACTCCCATGGGGACTGCTTTTCATTTGCAAATCCTTCAAAGAGCTTTAAACAGCTACAGGAAGGCCTGCAAACAAGGCAAAGGGAGACAGAGCTGCGGAGAGCTTGAGAGACTGGTCATCCATGGAGGGGAGGAGACTGGGAGCTGCCCTCCTTCATCACTGCCAGCAAAGCCTGGGCTGGTGCATCTGGGAATGGTTTTACATTAGCCCTTTTTGGGTCCTTGGTGCATCCCTGCAGGACTGGAGGCACCTCCTGAGGTTCCCTGAATCCTCCCCCTGGTCTCCATTCTGGCACAGCTCCTGCCTCCACTCGGGCTGGAGCCTGGCTCTGTTTTGACTGGGCTGCAGCACGATGCTTGTGCTTGGTCCTGCTGTTCCTCATGAACACTGTTTCTGATCTCTCTGCTCCTACTAAACTCAATTCGTTCTCCAAGACCCCGGGCTCCTCCCAGCCCTGACAGTCCTGCCCTGTCCCTTCCCTCTGCTTCTCAGAGCGCTGCTTGGTGACCTCTCCCTTGGCTCCTTGTCACACAGGCAGGACCCCGTGCCTGAGAACCAGCCCAGCTCCTCGGAGGAAGAAGGACCCGGGGAGCAGCGTGTTCCACAGGCATGGAGGCACTTTGGCATCCCGGCTGGAGTGTCCAGCCACTGCCCGGCTCTTGGCAGAGGGGTGCCAGGGGTCCCTCAGCTCCCAGTGCCGGGCTGGGAGCGCTGCGCTCCCCTTCCCTCCCCCACGCTGCTGCTGCTCCCTGACCCAGGCAGGTGCAGAGGGGGAGAGGCATTTGCAGCCCCATCGCTGCCTTTTGGCACCAGAGCCCCTACCAGAATCAAAGAGCTTTTCAAAGCAAACCTTAAACTCCTTTAATCGCCGGCGAGAGCTCCTCCCACACAGATCTAAGGGCCATGAGCTCAGTGTTTTCGTTGCCCCGGGCAGATTTATGAGCTTATTCTCCAAGAAAGGGCGGGAGAGAGGGGAGGCTGTGGCATATTGCTTAGCCCGGGGGACGGGCAGGGAGCGGAGGGGGGAGCGAGGCTTTGCGGGGCAGGGACGCTGCGGAGCGCTGGGCTCCGGGCAGGGAAAGCGGGATGGGGCTGGGCGGGATGGGGCTGAGAGG
>VZRO01001741.1:0-55997 GCA_013397915.1 Daphoenositta chrysoptera | reverse complement strand
ACGGTACTGACAGGGGGAACGAGAACGGTGCTGATAGAGGGGAATGGGAATGGGAACGGGAACGGTGCTGACACGGGGAACGGGGCCAGTACAGACAGGGGGAACGGGAACGGTGCTGACAGGGGGAACGGGAACGGTACTGACAGGGGAACGGGAACGGTACATCCAAGGTGGCACACCAGCCCCATCCCGAAGTGCTGGGTGCTGCAGGGCTGTCCCGAGCAGCCAGTCCCAGTGGAACCCAGAGCTCTGCCAGCAGCCGCAGCAGTCACCGGCCGCAGCCGCACCGGGCTGGGAGCACCTCCAAGCATCCACCCGCCGCGGTCCGCGCACAGGGATCCGTCTGCCAGAGCTCTGTGTCCCTGCTCCAACCACCGTGGCCAGGGTAAGGGTGGCACTGAGCGCCAGGAACACCGAAATGTCCCTGGGTTCCTGCGGGCAGCTGTGCAGATCCCAGCCCAAGGGACAGCTCTGTGGGGATGACATGCAGCGTCTTCTCTGCGGGGCGGGAGCAGCGGGTGCCCCGTCCTGTGGTACCTGAGGGGGAAGTGGGTGCCTGGCGGGGCTGCCCCTTGTCCCCACAGAAGCATCAGTGCTGCAGTGTTCTACAGCCTCCCACACGCTCCAGTGACTTTTCACTCGTGGGCAGCCGGTTCCAAACCAAGCCCCAGGGACGGTTCTGTGCAGTCACACCTCATACAACAAGTGGTTCCCAGGGGAAATACAGCCTGCATTACAAATTCCTCTCATCTTTCATGGTCTCCAGTGAGCATCGTCCTTTCCTGTCTTATTTCTCTCCCACCTAACCCAGGACAGCTCTGGCCATCCAGTGGCTGGCACAAGACCGTGCTCCTCAGGCGAGCGGGAGGAGCAGAGAAGCCTTTATCCAGCTGTGGCAGCTCCCACCTGGCTGTGCAAAGCCTCTCCTGAACGTTTTGGGTGCTTTGCTCTGACAGCTGAGCACCGGCACCTCAGCACAACCCAGGAACGGCGGAAAACCAGCACCGCGGTCTGCATGCCCCTGCCAGCCACGAGTCCCCTCTCAGCACAGAGAACACAACAGGAACACCCCCAGCGCTGTCTGGGGCTACCAGTGGTCCGTGATGACTGTGGCACACACGGCTTCCCTCGGCAGTGCCAGGAGCCGCATTCCGAGCTGGGAATGCCACGCTCCTTCCCAGCCTGTCTGCCGAACAGCTGTAGCTCGTGGCTGCAGCGCTGCCTGTAAACCCAGGAAGCATCTTCCGCAGGGATAACTTGTCTCCCTGAGAGAGATGTTTCCTCTTCTGGTTAAACCCTGAGATTTTTCCACAGTCGCTTATCAGGATCCTCAGTCATCACCAGTATGATGGCAACGAGACCCCTTCCAGGGCTAGACATGAACGCACCAGTCTCAGTCAATTAACCTTTTGGGGTATTAACATCCGAAGGGGTACGAAACATTCAGATAATCAAGAACTTTTAAATAAAATGAATACATAAATCATCAAAACACAACACTTTCCAAGCCCCCAGACCCTTTACGAGGTGCAGCAACTCATTTTAAATGAGTAAATTTAAAAAGGCAGCTCGGACACTGCTGGTGGCCAGCACAACCCAAACCCCGCAAAGCCCTGAGTTATTGCAGCTATTGAAATACTTGACAGAAGGATCCCAGAGCAGTTTGCACTAATTGCTGTTTAAAAATACTCCATTATGTGCTCAGACAATCAAAATCGAGCCAGCAAGTCAGTTCCCCCGGTCCGCTGCAATCACGGAGCAAAGCAGAACATCGCAGTATAAACAGCGCTCGCAGAGGGGCGCGGGAGGAGGGGAGCTTGGCAGGTCCTGCCCAAGAGCTGCCTTTTTTGTTGTTATTTTGCTTGGTTTCTAATTTCCACAGGAAATTTAATTTCGGGAATATGTGGCACAAACTTGCAAGCCGGAGGAAAGCTCCAGCTGTTGAGGGGTCCAGGGCAAGCATCGCAAAAGAAGCAGCGAGGGCTGTACTTACAGGTAAGCGGTGAGCCGGCTCAGGTTGGCAGGAACCTCCGAAAGCCCCAGCTCGGAGCAATCCACCGAGAGCACGATGCCATCCTGTTCGCAGTGGCACTGGGGCGGGCAGGAGGGCGCAGCACCTGGCTCGGCAGGCACAGCCCGGCAGCGGGCGGAGGACGCCAGGAGAATGCCCCAGAAGAGGAGCGTGGCCATCCTCGCCCGGGCTGCGGGGCGCGGTGCCGCGGGCCGGCGGCGGGGCTCGGCCGGGCGCAGCGCTGCGGGGCCCGCGCCTGGCACGCAGCGGGCACGGGATCCCCGGCAGGTCCCGCCGTGCTGAGGATGCAGCCAGGCAAGGGAAGGCATTGCTGAATGATCTTGGTTATTGGGTTTCAAGGGCTGGGCAGGGGCGTGAGACACTCCAATGGGAGGAGTTAAACTTTCTACTCTTTCCCTCTCTCTCTCTCTCAGAGCTGGCAGGAATTTCATTCAAAGGGAAGAAAGGAAAAAAAAAAAAAAAACCCAAAAGAAACCTCAACAAATAAAGACCTGTTCATAGCTCCAGGACCCAGGCTTGTTTTGTAACCATGTTTTTGTGAGATAGCAGGGCAGGGGAAGGCAGAGCTGGCTCTGACAGGGCAGAGGAGTGTAAGTAGTGAGGCAGGAGTACCCAACCGGCACTTCAAGGGCTCCAGACTCTGGGGCGCTGAAATACAACCCCAGATAAAGGACTCTGTGTCTGTGCTGGCTGCTAAACTCAGCTGTGACTGGAAAGTCAGGGTGCAGGAGAAGGGACTGAGGAGCCCAGGACAAGCTCTTTGCTGGGAGCCGACCATGCCCAAGGCTCTGTCCTGGGCTCCAGCCCTCACTCTCCAGCAGCCTTGTTGCTCTCCCCTTGCCGCAGGCAGGGACTGGGGGGACATGCAGGGGCATGGAGCTGCAGTGTCGTGGTGCCAGGCTCCGTGGTGGGACGTGGTGCTCCTGTTAGTTTTGCCCAGATCAAGGGCATGCGTGAGCTGTGTTTGCAGGAGCTGCCCAGCACTGATGCCGGGAGCAGGGGGCTGGGTTGCTTCAAGAGCTCTTTCTAACCCTGGATAAAGTGGCCAAAGCAGAGGAATAGTCCACCGAGTGGGGCTTGAAGCCATGCCAGCTGGACCTGTGCCACGGTCTGGCTTAGCAGGGGGTACTGCCTAGGCCAGCCCAGGGCCTCAGAGGGTCCTGGAACATGAGGGATGAGCATCAGAGCAGGATTCTGTATCAAGGAGCTACCGAGCTGTGGGGCAGCAGAAGCACCTGCTTAGCAAAGGGCGCTGGACCTGCAACAGGAGAAGGCTGCAAAGGACAGCTCCGTGTGCTCTCTCGTGATGGCCATCGGCTGCTCAGTGTCACTGTGATGGCCTCAGGTGGGGTGACTGCTGTCATCCCACGGCAGTGGTTTGAGGGATAGGGGTGAGCCTGGCCCCACAGCTTGAACCACACCAAGTGTCTCTCTACAGAGCCAAGCATCTCGTCTGTAACAGGACAGCAGCTGAACGTGGGCCTCACACTGAAGGCAGACAGCTGCCCATGGGGCTGTAGGTGGATCTGGATTCCCACTTTGTTCCTCCCTCTGCCTCCCCCACAGCCGTGAATGGAGGAGGTGAAAGGGCCAGAGAAAGAAGGGCCCAGGTTTGGGTGGCTGCAAAGGGCACCCACAAAGTCACCCCTCCCACTGTAACCATGGTGTGGCAGTGCCACATGGCCAAAGCACAGACTGGGAGATGCTTTCACAGCCCTGCTTCCTCTGAATGGGCATTTCCTGATTGATATCCCCATGATTGCAGGATAAAAGAGGTAGAAGGGTTATCTGGGGTCAGGAAGGTGAACCAGTGCAGTGGGAGACTTAAATAGCTCCAGCTCACTGGGGCTGAGGTGCCTTGAGGCCTCTGAGTCAGAGCGGGCATCTCTTCTCCCCAAAAAAGTGCTCAAGATGGAGTTCAGGGTTTGGGGCTGATGCATAGACTCTGGCTGAGGGCTCCTGGCTGGGGTGATGCTGGATCTGAAACTACTCCACTTGCAAAGTGCATTCAGCTTCTGTGGTTTCAGGACTCCCTGTGACTGCTGCAGTCATTGGAAGGATCATCACCGAGCGCAGAAGAGTGAGAGGATTTTGGTCTAGGAGCAGGAACTGGTTTAATTGGAATAAAGGCACTTCCATCATGAACAGTGGCGGAGATGTCATTAATCAAACACTTGCAATGTCCTTTGACAGCTCCAAATGTAAAACACTGCCTGGTGGGGAGACAGGGGAGCCCTCCTCAGAGAGATGAGTCCCCTCAGCACGCTTCTCCTCCAGCTGTGACATGGACACGTTAGCAGGGCCCGAAATGGCTGGACATGCTCTGACAGCAGCCAGGAATCTGAAGTCAGTCTGGAGAAAGTGTCAGGCCCATCACTCCTGGCTGCAGCAGCAGCAGCTCTTATCTGTGATTCCTGCTCCTGTCCCTCCAGCCTCAGCAGCCAACACCAACCACATCACCTCCTCGGGACAGTTCCTCGCTCAGTGAATTGTCCTCTGGAACCCAGGGCTCTGGCTGATCACACTATTAACAGAGTTCTTGCAAAGAATCCCACGGAAGAGGTTCCTGTTGAAAACTACCATTCAGCTGAAGCAGAGGTATTTCCTCAAGCAGGCACTGACGGCAATTTTCACTTTTTTTTGGAACATCATGTCCTGACGTTGGAGAGCTTTTCTCCACGTGCCTCACTTTGACTTTTCTGTTTGCTTTTTATTCCAGGTCGGCTGTGATGGTTCATATCCATGTCTCATTTCTCTGAGATTTTATAACAGCTGCGAATATTCAAAGTATCACTTACTCCAGCGTGTCACCTGGCTCCTGGCAAAACTAAGAGTCTGGACACCAGGTTGCTTGGACCAGAGAGCTTTGACGTTTCCCTGGTAATCCTGGAATTTCTGAATAAGTCCCTCGGCGATGGAGGCGTCGCTTTCCAGCCGGTTCGGTGGGAGCAGCGTGGGCCGTGCCATTGGCACAGGCACCGGAGCTCCCCGTGCAGCTCGTGGTGCGGAGCGGAGCGGATGCTTCCCCGCAGCTCAGCCGTGTTTGTGTTGTCCTCTAGCGGCGGTCTGGGGGAGGAGGAGGGAGAGCGCTGCTGCACAGCCACCCCCGGCTCCCCGCAGCGCCCCGGCACCCCCGCTGCTCCCCCTTCTGCTGGCACCCTTGGGACCAACGCTGGGGCTCGGCTGAGCCTGATTCCTGAGCGTGGGGCACCTCTGAGCGGCAGGTGACATCCCCGGTGATGTTTCTCCTGCTGCCTCCACACTAACAGGTCTTCCTACAGCTTGCTTAAAAGCAGGGATTTAGAAGACCCTCGGGGAAATTTAGAATACAGCCTGAGTGGAGAACAAGGTCCAGTTCTTGTGAGCTGCGAGCTCAGCTGGCCAGGGGCACAGAGGGGCCAGGGGTGGTGGGAGTGGGCTGCATTCCTCCCACCAGCACATGCTCCAAGGGGTCTGGCTCTGGATTGCAGCCTTGCACCTGAGGAGAGCCAGGACTTCGTGTGCCAGCACTGGCCAGATCCCCTGCGTGGGCCAGAAGTGAGATGTCAAACAGGCTTTGGCCTGAGGAGTGTGTCTGGCAAGGTTTTCTGGAGCTGGTGGCATTCAAAGGCTGACAGAGCAGCTGTGGAGCTACAGCTGGGGCAGGGCTGCAGCAACACCCTCCTGACAGGCACTGCTGTCCCCTCCTGCAGGACCAGAAGGTCTCTGTGGGCCCTGATGCAACAACTTGCTGGACCTTGACCTTGTCCCTCAGCAGTGGGCTCCCTGCGGAGTGGAGGGAGCTGATGTTGCTCCTCCAGAGGTGATGCCAGTGCCCTGGACATCCAGCTGAGGTCCTTCCCGAGCTGGAAAACTGGCGGTGCCAGCTGAGTCAAAGTGCTGGAGGCTGTTTGTTTCCATCCTCAGCATGGGCCTGACACGGGGCCCCTGGAACAAGCCACAAATGTGTCTCCTGCCCTGCTCCCATGGGACAACTGCTTTTGCCCTCTTTTTATTTCCTTCCAGATTCTATAGGGTTCTGGATCAACCCAGTAGGATCCAGTTTGGCTGTTGATCTCCAAGGACAGCCAGTCCGTACTGCAGACCCGGACAATGCTGGCTGTGTTTCACTGCCAAGGTTCCAGCAGGGACCGACGTGGTGCCACACACTGGGGAGGACAGCAGCGAGTCCCTTCCTCCAGAAGGGCTTGCAGGGGCAGCAGAGGATGCAGAGAGCCCTAGGCAGGATCACAGGGCACAGGGACACCAGAACAAAAATAAGCATCACCAGGACTGGCCCATGTGTGCCATGGCATTCACCTGTCCCCCTCATCTGACATCTCTGTGAGGGGACACTCACTCCTGGGGCATGACCTCTCTTTAGAGTAAGGCTCCTCAGACTTGCCATCCCTGGCTCCTCTTGAAGCTGATCCTTTAGGTTCCGGGTGGAGCAGGTTGTGATCCAAACCAGCAGGGATGGAGCAGGATCCAGGAGTCTGGTAATGTGGATGTGTCTGTGAGCCCAGGCACACCCTGTGGAGCCATCCCAGGTCAGGGGCAGAGGGAAGGGCCAGAGGAATATTCCTGGAGACCCTGTTCCCATCAGGGCCATCCAAAGGCTGGAATAGAACTGCCAGGCTCTGTGTGAGTCTGGGCCCAGCAAGGGCTTCCAGAGGCTTTCCAAAATGTAACTGCAAACACCTGCAAACAAGCAGAAGGTCCCAGTGCCCAGCACGTGGCTCCAGCTGGGGCAGGGGAAGGACAGGGGAAAGACAGGTGTCCATGCTTCCTGATGGTGGGAAGGACTGGTGCCTGTGAAGTCACACGGAGAAGGATGGTTCCAGCCTGATGCCTGGGGCACAGAGCAGCACAATATTGAGATGCACTTTAACCCCTTGCTCTGGGAGTCACTGCTTGCAAAAAGCCATGGGGCAGACCTGTGGCTCCATGCCTGGCAGAGAAGAGGGACAGAGGTGCAGAGCCAGGTCGGAGACCTGTTGGGTGGACCAGAGCCCTGGTCCAGTGTCCTGCATGCTCGAAGACTTTTCTTTTGGAGCACCTGCCTCTCAGCTGGGTCAGGCAGCCACAGCCATAGCAAGCCTGGCACGTGCCAGAGGGGTGTTGAGGAGGGACCCTCAGCCCCAGTACTACTCACCTGTCCCTGCAGGAATAAAGTAAAACACAAGAAATTCCACCTCAACATGAAGAAGAACTTCTTCACATTGAGGGTGGCAGAGCACTGGAGCAGTTTCTCAGGGAGGTCGTGGATTCTCCCTTTGGAGACATTCAAAGCCCATCTGGATGTGTTCCTGTGTCTCCTGCTCCAGGTGATCCTGCCTTGGCAGGGGGTTGGACTGGATGATGTCCAGAGCTCCCTTCCAACCCTGTGATTCTGTGAATTCCCCTTCCAGTTCAGACCCACCTGCAATCTGTTCTGGCCCCAGCACTTCTGCTCACCAGGAGCTGGCTGGCATTAGTAGCTGATGGTAGAGGATGCTGGAGATCCTGGGGGCATCCGGCTGCAATCCTGCTGCTCCTGGTGCTCGTACAGCTCAGGTGGAAGAGATGATGGGCAGCAGGCATTCCATGCTAAGACTGGTGCCAGCTCCTGATTTCATGGAGATGTCCAGCTGGGGACGTGGCAGGGTGAAATGGGCTCCCTGTGGTGGGAGCAGGGGGCCATTACTGTGTTGTGCAAAGATGTGCAGCTGCTGGACTCTGTGCCCTGGGGAGAGTGGGGGCCAGGGAAGAGCCCGGGGTAGAGCTCCAGTGCTGGAGAAACTGTGGGATCGAGGAGCTGTGGTGCTCCAGCAGCCACCATCCGGCTCCCATGGCCATGGATCCCCAGATCTGAGGGATGCTGTCCCTGTCCCCTGTCACTTGGCAACACCAACCCAGTCTGCCCCTGCTGTGGCAGCCACGGGAAGGGGAGCAGGGAGTAGGAAGGGGGGTCCAAACAGGCAAACTCTTGCTCATCTCCAGTGTTTGGGCCTCTGCACGGGGACTGATGGAGGAGGGCAGTGGTTGGATGCTGCTCATCTGGAGCAGGATAAAGATGAAGAACAACATGGCACGGCCCAGAACTCACTGGGCAGCCCAAGCCAGAGGCTTGTTTTGTTTTGTTTTAGTGTTCTGTTGTCTTTCTCTCCCCCTCTGGGTTTCATGGCTCTTGAGCTGCAGGGCTGGAAAATTATTTCATCCAAACCGCAGCTCCCACAACACCCTCTGTAAGCATCTGCGGCTCCAGACTCCACTGCAGCAGTGGGTGGGAGGTCATAAATTCATCATTGTCACCAACGTGGCCTCCTGTCAGGCAGGACACGAAGCACGGACAGAGGGCTGTGCCACAGACACACAACTGTGTGGCTGTCACAGCCATGGTGCACTCACCGGGCAAAACCTGTTGGCCACTTTGTGTGACAAATCCCTGTCCTGTGCCTGTCCTGGAGATGAGAAGCTCCCACCAGAGCTGCTGGAGAAGCTGTGCTTTAGCTGCAGATGCCTGCAGGTTCACTCGGCTGCCAGGTGTTAGCCAGATGTGGGGGCTGAGGGGTCACTCGCTCCCAGACTCAGGGAAGCTCTGCAGACAGCACCGTGCCTCCCCCACCACGGCTTTAACTTCCTTCCTTACGTCTCAGGGCCAGTGCCCCTGGCAGCTCTGTGCCACCAGCCGTGGGTGACAGGGCATCAGCCCTGTGCCCTGTCCTGGGACTGCTGTGTCTGTGCACAGACAGGAATCCAGGAGCACTTTCCCAAGGGGCTGTGGCAAGTTCCTGGTGCAGTGCCCATCCACTGAGGCAGATGGACGGACCTGTGCTGTGCTGAGCTCCAGTGGGACGAGAGCTGCTGTGGGGCAGGTGCCAGCAGCACTCACCCCACCCCTTGCTTGGTCACTGCCATCAGAGCGTGGCCTGGAGTGTGGCCAGGTTGCCCCATGTGGATGATGTTCTGCTCTTTTCCATGAAAGCAATTTGGTCCCATCCTGAGGCTCCCTCCTCTGCCATCAGCTGTGGAGCCAGACCCAGAGCCTCTCCACACAGAAGATGGCTTTGAGCAAAGCCCAAGGTGTAATGACTCTGAACACCACAGGGTAGCTCTGATTGTGGGAGAACAGCAAGGAGAAGCTGGAGGGTTCCTGCCCAGTCCTGGCTGGGCTGCGGGGACACCCTGGGAGCAAGGAGGACTTGTCCCTGCAGAACCCTGGGCTACTGCGGGGTGATGCAAGGCCGAGAGAGACAATGCCCACCCATCCAGGAGAGGCAGCCACAGCACAAGTCCCACACACTGGCTGCCAGGCCCTAGAGAGCAAAACCGCGGCTCAACCTTCTTCTGTGCCCATCACAAGGCTCCTGCTACCCCCAGGCATCCTCACTGTCACTGTCACTGGCCCTGCTTTGCAGGTAGGGCACTCCACAGATCTTGAAATCCTCTGAGACAACAAGCATCAGGTGTTTTAACATCATAAACCGTGCAGGGACATACAGGTGCACAGGCTTGTCGGTGTTGAGTGGGGACTGCAAGCCTTGAGCAAGAGCCTGCTGCTAAACCTCAACTCTACACACAGCTTGGGGACTTTACCATGCTCAGCTCCCTGGGGCCACACAAAGCCAGGAGAGCCACAGGCTGTGCCCAGCAGCACCAGCAGGGTGATGCTGGAGTTGGATCCAGGTCTGGTTCACCTCTGCCCTGTTTGAAGGCATGACACCAGCCCTTCCCCACACCAGCAGCTCTCTCACTCCTTCCCACACAGGGAGCTCTGCCTTCACCTTCTTTGCAGGTCAGCTGTGCTGAGGCTGAAGCAGTGACAGGAGCACTCCAAGTGCATGGGATTGAGTCTCCAGTGTGAAAGTATCAGCATTTTCACTGTTCTTCTAGGGGTGTGTTGGAGCAAACCAGCAGATCCTGACAGGAAGGCTTCTGTTCTGTAGCCCAAGAACTATTTTGAGGGCTGGATGCAGCTGGAGGGTGAAAGCTGGACATCAGGGCTGTTTCCATGAGGTCTGAGCAGGATGGGGCTATGTGCATGTGTGAGCAGGACACATGGGCTTTGAGACTACTCCTTTCTGGGGGCTCTTGGGGTAAAAGCCCCAGCACTGGTGAGATTCTGTGCTGCTGGGCAGGTCTAAACTTCAGCAGCCAGCTCCAGACTCTGGACAAACAAATGGCACATCATTCTTTGGACCAGGCTTGATTTTGCAGCTTGCTTGCTTGATGTGAACACCCAGTGTGCCCTGGTGTGTTCTCCCGTGGTGGCCCAGACGCACAGGGCAGGTGCTGCTGCTGCTGCTGCACGGGGACCTCGTGTGCAGCCAAAGCCCCACGCCACGGATCCTGGCTACGGGGCTGTGGAAACAAACATTTCCCTGTTGTGACCCTCATCCTGCAGCACCAGTGTGGTTTAGGAATTATTGGTTACATAAAAGTCATAAAGCTATCAGGCTCCCTGTGAGCAAGGGCAAGGGCTGGGCTCCTCCCAAGGCAACATCATAAATCCTTTTGTGCACATGAGAACATCCACCGAGGTTCACAGGCCCTTTTCATATTGGAAGTATTCCCTCACCCTCCTGGAGAGCCCCTGGCATGTTGGCATCTCAGCAGGAACAGCAATGTCACAAGTCACTGGATGGTCACTTGTGCAGGCTGAGCACTGAGTGACAGGTCACATCACACAGGTGGGTGACCCTGGCACAAAGATGTAGTGACACAGAAATGTTCCCAAACAGCAACTGGATCCAGGACAGTGCAGGTCAGGACAGCTCAGGATGCTCTGGGCTGTGCTGAAGCCAGCACTGCACACGCAGCATGTCCAGGGTGGGAGGAAAACCAGCCCTCTACGGGGCTGAGGCTCTGGGGTTCCTCCAGCCCAGGAATGCTGCAGCTCGGAGCTGGGAGCAGAGCAGGGAATACACGGAGGCAGAGGGGACTGAGCAGCCCTGCCTGCAGTACAGAAGGTTTGTTGTGGGCAGGGACAGACTGCTCCCCCCCAGCTGTGCCCTGCCTGTGGCCACACCTGGGCAGGGGGTGCAGGGGACAATGGCAGGACACCTGGCTGGGGGCAGCACAGCTCTGCTGGGTGTGGGGATGGGTGGTGCACGGTGGGAGCAGGAGGTGCGTGGGACAGCAGCTGCCAAAGAGAATCGTGATTAAGGAGAAGGAAAAAAGCACACCCAGTTGCAAAAGAGGCCTCATCCCAGTGCTGGGGTGGCTGATGCTGAGGTGCCCTGGGTGTCTCAATTCTAGGGGGCAGATGCTCATTTTGGAAGAGGGAGAAGCATTAGGATGAGTGGCCAACTCAGTCACCCCCTGGGGCTCTCAGCTCCTCGTAACAGGTCTTGGGACCCCTCATCAGACCTGTTATGTCTCCTCACCTCACTCCAAGGCAGCTGCCACAGGACATGGAATAGTGGGAAGGAGTGTGGGCTACACTGGGACAGGGTCACTGCTTTGGGACTGCACTGTAACCCCACCCTGCCTGAAGGGGTGAAGAAGGGTAAACAGGGTCCCAGGTACAGCTTTATCTACACCAGGAATATGCTTGTGAAAGTATCATCTTTTTTTAACTCTTTTTTCTGTCCTGCACTTGCAGGTCACTGAACCGAGTTGTTACTTGCGATTTCAGCTTGTGCATGGCCACCCCTGCTTGCAGAGCAGCCGTGTTCCTGCATGGACAACCCAGTTCCCAGGGCAGCAGGACTGCTGGGGCTGCCAGCTGCTTACCAATATGTCAGCTGAACCAGGCGGCTCTGCCCTGTTCCTTGGTGCTGGGGAGGCGGCAGGTTCACAGCTTTGAGCCCAGCATTCATCTGAAAATGTGTCCCTTCCTCATGAAGCTCTGGGTGGGCTGGAGATTCACTGCAGAAATGTTGCTCCAGGGGCAGGAGCAGAGGAGAGTGAGCAGAAGCTGCTGTGCCACGGACTGCAGCATCTGGAGTGCCCAAGGGACACTGCAGTGTCCCATGGCTGGGGACACAGCTGCCCTTTTGAGGACAGCTGCTGTGCTGTAGCCTTCACATCAGCCAAGCCTCCCTTACAAGCACACGCTTTCCTAGGGCTGTTTATTGTTTGTACCTAAGACCATTCCAGCAGCCGAGACAAGCCAGCTCTGTCCACAGCACATCTGAGACCTCCACACGCCGGTGCCCGCGGGCACGTGCAGACCACGGTGTTCCATGCTCGTGTTGGGCCTCGGGGGCACCACAGAGCCCCACGGCGTGGAGTCAGGGGGGCTACAGAACCTTCCAGGCACCAGGAATCCCAGGAGATGTCCAAAGGAGGAGAGCACCCTGCCCAGCCCCTCCTCGTGTCTGCACTGAGAGCTGCAGAGCTGCGTGGCAGGACACTGTCCGTCTGTCCAGGACACCCCATGTCACAGCTCACACCTCGTGGGACACACTGGGGACAGTGCCGGGGGGGTCACCACTCGCTGCAGGGCTCGCTCTGTGCCAGGAGTCCCGTGGTGCTCTCAGCAGCTCCCAGCTCTGTACAGGACCCTGCAGAGGGGGAGGCAGAAGGGTGCCAGGAAGGGCCAGGTGGTGTTAGGGCTGGTTCTGAGCAGTGATGTCCTGGATGCAGGTGTACAGGAGCATGTACTGGTCCTGCAAGACAGAAAGCGAGGCCAGAGTCAGGTTTCTGACAGAGACTTCCTGGTCACAGATTAACCTTGCATTTGCCTTAAAAAATCCTAATTAAGGAACAGTGTCTGATGGCAGAGCAGGATTTGCTCTCCCAAGTAGTCCATGATGGTCCTGTGTCACCACGGTCACCCAGAAAGGAAGAATCAAGTCTGGTATGCCATGTTTGTCTCCCCTTCTTCATCCCCCGGGAATGGGCCTGAGAGGAATGTCCCATCCGAGATGGAGGGGAACAATTTCACTGGGCTTCCTCCAGGTGCCCCAGTGGCTTTGGATGTGCTGTGGTGGTTGCATCCTAAACAAGAGCAAAGAGCAACTCCAGTGATGCTGCAGGGCATGGAGCTGGAGTGTGTGGGGTCTGGCAGTGACCTGGGGCCATGAGGGACTCTGGACCAGGAGTTCCCCTTGGTGTAGTCCCAGCGTACCAGAGTCAGGTGCTGACAGCAGATCAAGATGCTTGCAGGCTCACAGAGGTACGGAAAAATCTGTGTGGGTTTAGCCCAGCTGCATTGTTTGTCTCTTTAATATCACCAAACTGATCCATCAGGTCCAAATGTGGCTCCAGAGGTCCCAAGGCCCCTGTGTGTTTGATACGAGGTTGTGCCCAAACGCCAGCCTGCCCCAAAATGACACCAGGCTGCAAACACCCAGGACTGCCTGGGCGAGATGTGAGGAAGGTAAATGGGGTTGTGCTGAGGGCACAGAGCTGCAGGGCAGGGCCAGCCGGCACATGGTGTGGGTTGGAATCACATGGCGGTGGGCAGGGGGGATTAGGGACCGGCCGAGGGGCCCCGGGAGCATTCCCCAGCAGCTCCTTAATGCGCTGGCTGCGCCGCAAGTCACGAGGAGCCTCCTCCCTGTGGTGGCCGTTCGGCCTCACCGGAGGGCCGGGAATGCCTCGGATCACACAATGGCTGAGGCTCCAGGTCACCAGAGCGTGCTTTCAGTGAGTCGGGTCTGATTGTGAAATCGGCAGTGACAGCCCAGGGCTGACCCCAGCCCAGGCACACTCAGGGACTGCCACATGCAAGAGCACATCCCCTGGGACACGCACCACTCTGGAGCTGCTGGTGCTCAATATCCGACAGTTATCCATGGATATCCATCAAAGGCTCATCTTTCCCCCTGCTTCCCCCGCAAAATCTGATGCCTCCAGCACGGCAGCAGGCGCTGAGCCCGCCAGACATAAAGGGATGCTGGCAAGCCCCCACCGGGATGGAGGCTGGAGGGCAGCCCCGCTGCTCTGAGGGGAAGCAGCTCCTCTGCTGCCCCCCTTCAGCGGGACAGCAGCGTTTGATGGGCACTTGCTGTGCCTTTATGGGTTATTGTGTCCCTGCAGGGAACACAAAGCGGCTCTGAAGCGGGGGCAGAGGACGCCTTGCCCTCCTCTGGCTCCCACCACGCACATGGTTCACATTAATTAAGAATGTAATTAGCTTCTTGAAGGAGGCTCTGCAGCTGGGAAGCCTTGGAGAGATCTTCCCCGGTTCTGCTGTGCCCTGTGGGGAGCGTTTCCAGGGCTGTGCATCAGCTCATTTGGCAGCTGCAGCAACTGAAGCATGTCCAGAGGCACTGGAGCCACGAGCAGGACGGGCACGCCGAGGCTGGGCTGGCACGAACAGCACTGTCAGGCAGTGCTACAGCCCACAGGGCACCTGCCCATGTGTGTCCCACTGTCCCCTGACAGGCAGCCCCGGCTGTGACACCAGGCTCTGGGGGATCTAGCAGGAAAGGTGCTGGCCAAGGGGGTCCCCAGCAGATTCTGGGTGCCCAGGCTGCCAGCCATGCCCAGGAGCCAAGGGTGAGCAGGCAGGTTGTGTAGGATGACAGCAGTGCTCCACACTCCCCCGAGTACAATGGGAAGAGTGCCTTGCACTTACTGTGAGCTGACACACAATTTAACTGATTTTAACTCCAGAACCGAGGAGATGGAAAACTCTTGCCTGGGAAAAGTCAGTGCCCTGAGCCCTTGGTGGCTGGCAGAGCCACAGGGTGGGGAGGAGGCATGAAGTAAATCCCTGCTGAGGCTGGATGGGCTCCCAGGCAGCAGGGAGCACCCAGGAGTGGGCAGGATGCTGCCAGCTCCAGGCAGGTCAGCACAAAGCCTCTGCTCCACCCTGCCCACCAGCCCTTCTCCTTCCCACCTACCAGAGTCGGGGTCATGAGGCAGCAGCTTCTGGCCAGCTGCAGGGTCACGCCGTAGATGTCCACGGTTCTCTCAGCTTTCATCTGGTACAACAGGCAATCCAGGGAGATCAGTGTGCCCATCTGGCTCATGTCACCACTGCAGGGGACAAGGGGAGGTCACTGATACCGGGCCAGGCTGAGCTGAACCTCTTTGGAAGAGGACACCAGTCTGAGGAGCCATGTGGGCACTGTGAGCTCTCTCTGCCTGCAAGTGAGGATATCAGGGCTGCTCCCAGTGTTACCCAGGGCTGCCCTGGGCACCTCAGCCTGGGAATGCCTGCCCCACCCACGCCCTGGCCCAGCCCCGTTACCCTGCCTTCTCCCAGCCCTTGGCAGAGCACTGCTCCCTGTGACCTCCCGGGCTCACAGCTTCCACTGGCTCCGAAGGAACCTGTATCCACACGCCCCCAGGGCACGCAGGGGAAGGCTTGCTGGTACCACACCAAGGAGCAGGGCAGCCTGGTGGCTCCCAGCTCGGGAGGCTGCCCATGGGTGGGGGTGTAGCCCGGGGTACCTGCAGTGCAGCAGGAGAGGCCCGGCTCTCCTCCGGTGGGGCGTGCACCGCCTGACAGCCACGAGCAGCTCCACCAGGCTCTGGACATCAGGCTGCTTCTTGCTGCTCCAGAGCGTGTACAGGAACCTCTGTACCTGCCTCTCCTTTGCCTTCTTCTCCTGTGAGGCCAAAGAGCTGATATGGGTGCTGGGGAGGGATGGGCGGGTTTGGATGCAGAGGGGCCCCAGTTCTCCCATCCTGAGGCTCCCTGAGGCTTCCCTGAGCTCACTGCCAGCTCCTGTAAAGCTGTCCAGGCATCTCTGCTGGGGCACTGCCCACCACCCACGCTGAGGGTACGATGATTCTGGCAACCCGCTCTCCTTCCCCACAGCACCCTGACTTGCTGCTGGAGAGGGAACTGAGAACTGTGTGGGCCTTTTCAAAGGGGTCAGAACAACCCATCAGCAACGGGTGGGACAAGTCCTCAAGGCCTCTCCCATGCATCTCCTGTGTCCACTCTGTTCTGGATGTTGCAGTCCAGACTCACTCCTGCATTTGTGGACTGCTGGCACTCTGCTCTTGCAGCCTGGAGAAGCCCCACAGACCTTTCAGGCCCTACAGATCCCTACAGACCCACCCCCATCCCAGGAGGTGGGAGCCAGGACAGTCCCATGGACACACACGTGTTTCAGTTTGAGCTGGGTACATCTCCATCCCGACACAAGCTTCTCTGTGTCACACTGGATGGTCAGAGTCTTCGTGCAGAGCGAGTCTCCTTCCAGGGGCCAGCACACCTCACCTGGGACCTGTGTGCAACAAGAAATTTGGCTTCCTGTTGAAATTTGGCTTTTCTGTCATAATCAGTCACCGTCTTCGTGGTCTGTGGTGGGGGTGGCCCAAGAGCACTCCTGGCATCTCTCCATGTCAGTTCATCTCCCACCTAAAACCTGAGCAAGTTCTGGGAACACCAGCAGGTCCAGCCAGCTCATCTGGGAACCCAGAGCTGCCTGGCAGCTCTGCTCAGAGCTCTGAGCTGGAATCTGCTCAGCCATGTCTACACCTTGGCTGGGCAGAGCAGGAGGTGCTGCCCTTGGTCCCATGGAGATGCATCTCGAAGGGCACCAGATGCATCCAGGCATGGGGGCAGGCAGAACCTGGCTCCCATGACAAACTGTGGGAGCACCCGGACACAGGAAAGGTCCAGCTTCAGCTGAGCTGGATCTGCACCCAGAACTCAGGAGGCAGTGAGGAGTTTCGAGAGCTCTGCTAGTTCCAGCTCCACTGAACAGATTCCCACGGTGCCATGGCACAGGTGGGCACAGTGCCTTACCTCCCCCTTCTCCTGCCACGGGAGAAGTGTTAGGATTGTGTGGACATCCTGTTCCCACACCAGGGTCCAGAAGTCCTCCATGGTCAGCTTGTCAGGGCCGTGGACAGCCAGATAGTCCCTGCTGGAGCTGCAGCCCTGGGTGGGGAATGAGAATGTTACTGTGCTGCTGGAGAGGGTGCTCTGTTGGCCCAGGTGGCTGCAGGAAAGGTTGGGAAGAGAAGAAAGCTCAGCAGGTCAGGAGACAAGGAGAGAAGAGAAAGCACTGAGGAGGGAAGTGAGGACAGCCCAAAGTGGGCAGGCAATGGAAGTGATGTCCTCAGTCCTCACAATCCCCTCTTCTCCATGCAGGATCACACTGACAGTGACCAGTGGAGCAGTGCAGGACCCAGGGCACAGGAGCACAGCCAGGATGGAGGACCCAGGCACCGGGGTGGGCACTGCTGCTGGGGTGAGACTCACCGGGACACGCCACACCTGCAGCAGCCCTGAGAAAGGGCCCTGTTCCAGCAGGGAAAACTTCACTCTGGAGCGATCATCTGCAAAGTAAGTGGGAGCTGCAGGGACTCGAGGCAGTCTTGAGCTCCAACAGGTTTTGCAGACTGACTACCACACAATTCCAATCCTTCCTTCACCAAAGGCAAAGGCACTCCCACTGCAGTGCTCATCTCCAGCCCGTGTATGTTGGCTCCCAAAAGACAGGTCTCCATCCCAAGCTCCTGTAGTGCAGGACACTCAGTGTCTGAGCCAGTGGAGATCTGCTTCTCTCCAAGAATGGGAGCCTGCAGGTGCTCTGGGCCTCTGTTCCAGTGTTTGACCATCTTCAGGGAAATTCACTATTCCTTCTGCTGAGCTGGATTGCCCTCCCAAACCATCCCTCTTGTCTCTTGTCCCTCCATGGCACACCTCTGAGAAGACTCCATGGCACACCTCTGAGAAGACTCCATGCCTTCCCTGTGCCTTCCTACAGGTAGCTGAACACAGCAGTAAGACGTCCCTTCTCTTCTCCAGGCTGAGCAACCCTACCAATCCCAGTCCCAAACACCATGTGCTCCACCCCAAACACCTCGGTAGCCTTCTGGGGCAGCCGCCAAAGTCTCAAAACACTTCCTTGTGCTGTGCATTTCCAGCCCTGGTCCAGCCTGGCTCCACGCAGGAGGAAGAGGAACAGGAAGGAAGAGGATGCCAAGTGTCACAGAACTTACATGGCAGGATGCTGGAAGAGGGCCGTGTCTGCTGGCTGCCTGAAGATGGTGATGCAGAGCTGGCTTCTTCCTTGACAACTTCCAGGAGGGCCTGCCCGAGTGAGAGAGAGTGGAGGAGGCAGTGAGCGGGAAGGGTCAGGAGCAGGAGGAACCGAGGCCTCCTGAGGACATCTTGACTCGGCAGAGGGGGGTCACGGCTGCACGTGCAGAAGCCTGAGCAGGAGTGCCCTGAGACCAGCTCTGGAGTGGGCTGCCAGGTCTGTGCCATGCTGCCAGGAGAGCGCTGCTGCTGCCCAGGGAAGGCGTGGGTGGTGGACAGACCCTGAGCAGTGCAGAATGCATGAGGGAGCTGTGCCTGGGCAGGCAGTGCCATGGAGAGGGGACGCTGCCAGAGCCCCCAGGAAATGGACATGGGACCCACTCAGGGGGCACTTACAGGGCGTCCCCCAGCCTGAGCAGGTTCAATCCCTCCCCAGGTCCCCTCAGCACACACAGCCATGGCAGCACTCCCTGCACCTGCCCAGGACAGCTCTCACCTCGTACTCCCTCAGGAAGCCCATGTGGGACTTGGCTGCCTTCTGGGCGTAGTGCTGGGCAAAGCTCTTCAGCGGGATGGGGCAGGACCTGGGGAGAGAGCCCGGGCACAAGGGTGAGGCTGAGCTCATTCAGCAGCACCCAGGCTGAGTCTGCAGCAGCTGGACAGGGCTGTGAGCAGACCTCCCTTCTTCAAATGCCAGGGGTCCGCCAGGTTCCCGCCAGGTTCCCAGCCCAGCTCTGGCCCGTGGCAACCTGCTCTCCCCCAGACAGAGGCAGGTCTCAGGGGTGGCACGGCCCAGGGCTCATTCCCAAGAGGCAGCAAGGACAAGGACATCCTGTTCTGCATGAGGGAGGAGACAATCTGACCACAAAGACAGGTGCATGACCCAAGACAATGAGATAGGTGGCCAAAGCCATGTCCAGCTGGACCCTGCTCTGTTCTCTTGGCCTCCATTAGGAGGGACATCCCAAGACCACCCAGCTGCCACGAGCTTCTCTGGTTTGAAGCCCAGAGTCAATTAGGTTGGAAAAGACGTTTAAGATCATCTAGTCCAACCTATGACCTAACACCTCCTCATCAAATAAACCTTGGCACTGAGTACCACATCCAGACTTTCTTTAAACACATCCAGGGACGGTGACTCCACCACCTCCCTGGGCAGATTATTCCAGTGTCCAATCACTCTTTCTGTGAAGAATTTCTTTCTAACATCTAACCTAAACTTCCCCTGGCGCAGCTTAAGGGTGTGACCTCTTGTTCTGTCAGTTGTTGCCTGGAAAAAGAGACCAAGCCCCACCTGACTACAACCTCCTTTCAGGGAGTTGTAGGGAGTGATGAGGGCACCTCTGAGCCTCCTTTTCTCCAGGCTAAACAACCCCAGCTCCCTCAGCTGTTCCTCACAGGGCTTGTGCTCCAACCCCTTCACCAGCCCTGCTGCCCTCCTTTGGACAGGTTCAAGCATCTCCACGTCCTTCCTGACCTGAGGGGCCCAGAACTGGACACAGCACTCGAGGTGTGGCCTCACCAGTGCCGAGTGCAGGGGAACACATCTCTAGGGCATGCCTGTGGGCTGGGAAGCCGGGGCTGAGGAAGTGCCTTCCCCAGCACAGCTCTGCAGATCTCTGGCACTGGCGTACCCAGAAGAGGGCATTTTGCTCTGTGCTGGGCTCCCCGTGCTGAGGGAACAACTCTCCCTTGTGCTGACCCCACTCACACAAGGTGGGATGGCTGCCTGGGCTTTTCTGTCCTTTTGTCCTGGAGCAAAGGCTTGGCAGGAGGGGTTGTGGATCAGGGTGAGCAGAGTGGCAAAGCTCAACAAGGCCTTACCTTTCTGTCCCTGATAAATCCAGGAGAGGTTCCTCCAAGATCTTGTCCAGAATGCAGCTGTGCAGGAAAATGTACTGGGACTGGAAGGCAAAGGCAGACAGCAACACAGACTGTCACACTGCAGAAACAGCACGAGAGGGTGGCTATGGTCTCTGTCCTGAAGGGTCATCCTGACACCTTGTCCCACCCCAAGGGGCTGGAGATAGGAGACAGACTGGAGCACCACAGACCAACAACGTGGTGTGAGCTAAGAATTGCCTGCAAAGGGCCTTATCCTGTTCCTCAGTGCTCCGGGGTGTTTCTGAACTTCCTGGGAGGTCTCTGAGATTCTGGATGTTGCTGCTGTGGGTCTAGCAGGGCATGAAGCTGCTGAAGACCCCCCCAGCAATTTCCACTCCAGCTGAGCTGCTGCTTTCAGCAGCACGATGACACAGTGACAGGCTGGGGACCAGCCTGGGGGTGCTGGGGCTGGCCAGCCAGCTCATCCAGCTGCCAGCCCTGTGAACTTCAACAGAATGAAGTGAGGGGCCAGGGGAAAGGGGGAGCAGAGATCTCACCAGCGTCTGAATCATCAGGTACCGGTTCATCCGCAAGGCGTAAACGACACCGAAAATGTCCACCACCTTCTCCTGCTTCATCTGCTGCAGCAGCCGGTCCAGGGCAATGAAGGTGCCAGTGCGACCCACGCCAGCACTGGGGGCACAGACAGCAAGGGTTAAACGAGGCCTGACACTGCAGCCCACGGGCTCCCTCCTGCTACTGGACACGCTCCCAAATGCTGCTCCCTGGGCACCGCCTGAGCACAGCCAGGCACTGGTCCCAGCATGGTGGGGGGCTGGGAGCCATTCAGGCTGCCCTGGGTTGGTGCTGACCATCTCCACCTGCCCCACGCCCTGGGCTGGCTGCCAGCAGGCCTTCAGTCCTCAGCACCCGAGCAGGAGACTCCACAGAGCAGCTGTGTCTCCTGGGCACTGCCTTCCCTCAGTTTGTGCACGAGCAGGACCCTCATCCCCCTTGCTCTCTCCCATCCTCTCCTCCCGCCATCCCCCGGGGCAGAGCCTCACCTGCAGTGCACGAGGGTCGGCCCTGCATCCTTGGTGATCTGGATGTGCTCCCGGACCAGCTCTCGGAAGGTCATGATGGAAGTGGTGGACTCTGGGATGCCGTGGTCGGGCCACGCCGTGTAGTGCAGGTGGGACACAAACCGCTCTGCCCGGAGACCCTCCTGCACGGGGATTGGTGATGGGTGTGCAGCCCCCCGAGGCAGCCTCACACCCCACAGCCCTGGCAGCCCCTGGGGACTTGAGGACACCTGGCTCGGCAGCAGGGAACAGCCAAGGTCAGTGCCTGCTGGCTCCTGCTCCTCCATCCTCCCCCACAGCCCCTGCCGTGATGGGACACGGGGAGGTGGGAGGGGGACACCTGCCTTTGCCAGGGAACATGCCCTGGAACCTGCGGGCTGTCCCAGGGCAGGGATGTGGAAAGGAGGGAGCAAGGGTGGAGAGCAGCATGACACATGCTGGACACCCCTGTGTCACCCGTCTGAAGGGGCAGACTGCTCCTCGGGGCTTGGATCTTCTCTGAGCCCCACAAATGGCAGGGAAAGGTGCCACCACCACTGAGGAGAAATGCCAGTGCCTACCCCCAACCCCTGCCAGGTCCCCACGTCCCCTGGGGTCTGTACTCACGTGCCACAGCTTGAACTCCCGGATGGTCCACTCCTCAGAGCTGCTCTGCATCAGCAGGTGGACCCGCACCTGCCCGAAGGACACTGGGGCAGATTCTGATGGCCAGTAATGATCACAGAGGACCTAGAGCAGGACAGAGTCCCAGTGAGGCCAGTGAGGGACCAGGTGATCTTCTGGCTCCCAGAGAGCATCTGGAGAGCAGCAGCTGTGAGGGGTGCCAGGACAAGCCTTGGGGAGCAGGCAGGGGTGCTTCCCCTTCCCACTGGGAACTTCACACAGCTCTCCCTCACAGCCCCTTCATTTGGATCTCAACCTCCTCCAGAAAAAAGGACCTGTGCAGGTCTCATCATCCCTGGAGATTGGAGGAGCAGTCCATGTGAGGTGGCTCACCCAGAGGACATGGCAATTTCAGATTCTGTGGAAATATCTGAGGGTGGTGGGCATGGTCCTAGCTAATCTCTACTTCTGGCCCAGCCTGCTCCAAGCTACAGCTGAGCTGCACAGATCAGCCTCTCTTCCCCCAGACCGCCCTTTCAGGGAAGCTGTGTGGACTGTGCTCATCCTGGAGCCATGTGAGAGCAGGGCTGTTGTGGAGGACACAGACCCAGCCCTGGGCTCAGCTCACACCACCAGGGCTGGGCTGGGCTGGGGCTGGCACCGACCTACCCGCCCGTTCTCCATGCACACTGTCAGCATGATGATGTTGCAGACGTTCTGCTCCCACACCAGCCTCCAGAAGTCTTCTATGGTTTTCTTTAGGGGCCCCTGGGTGGCAATGAACTCTTGCTGGGATGTGTAGCCCTGAGCAAGAGGCAGACAAGAGCAAGATGAGTTGTCAGGTTGCCAAGGCAGGTGGGTCCTACCCTGGGACCAGTCAGTGCCTGGTCTGCTTTTGTGGTAGAAGGAGAAATTCCTGTTGCCCTTAGCCCACATGGGCACAGTTCCCAGGCAGCTGATCTCAGAGGCAGCTGATTTCACAGGAAGCATGAGCAGCCCAGCACATGCTCTCTACTTATTTGGAATAAAGTGACCCACACCATTTCCCTCCAAGCAGTTCCTCATTCAGTCTAACCAGAGAAAGTCACATTTGAGTCTTCCCTGTGCTTCCCCCTCACTGCTGAGGGCAGGGTGAGCATGCAAGGCCTCAGGGTCCTTCTCTGCCCTTGGACACACACATGCCCCACAGATCCACACACCGGCATGTGCATGCTGTGTGCCCTGCTGTTACCTGGGAACCGCCCGGATGGGGGATGAAGGCACAGCTCCAGGGTTGTTCAAGTGCAGCTGCACAGACCAGAAGGAGAAAGAGCAAGCAGAGAGACAGGGCAGTAAGCTGGGAGGTGATGGAAGAGGATAGACAGTCCACGAACAGAAAGCAGAGAGACTTGCCAGTCTTCCCACACTCACACCTCTGCATCACAGAATTTGCCATCTGACAGGCCCCATCATCCCCTGCTAAAGGGCACCTACACACCTCCACCTTCCCCCCAGCTCCTCACTGGCCTGTGCCAGCTGTGCCTTCACCATCTCATGCCCACCAGCCCTCACAGAAGGGGACACTGTGCCTCAACCCAGGCAGAGTTTCTGTGATGGTGCCCCGTGGCCATCTCTCTGTGGGGAAGGCAAGTGGGCACTCACAGGCATGAAGTTGGCATTGATGTAGTCTGAGTGTGGATCCTCTCCCAGCTGGCTCAGCTTGACCCGAGAGTGATCATCTGAAAGAGACCACACACAGGTGAGCCCCAGGGCTGCCCTTCACCAGGACATGGCCACCTGGGTAACCCGGCGGGAGAAGCCTCAGCAGCTCCAGCAGGGAGGCTCTGTGCTCCACCAGGCACCTTCTCCCTGGAGAGGTGAGCACTGCCTGCCAGCTGGGCTAGCAGGGGACTGGAAAACAGAGCTGGGGTCATGAGGCCCAGCAGTGAAGCTCACGGGCCCCCCTGGTCTCCTGCTGGGACCTGTCCTGAGCCAGGCTCACCCAGCAGCCAGCTGGAGGAGCTGGGGAGGATGGTGGCTCAGCCCTGCCTCAACCATTCAGCCTCGGGTCTCCAGCAGGAAAATGGAAAACGAGGCCCATTTCAAGAGTCCTCCTGCTCCCAGGAGAGGAGCAGGCACTGACCCTGGCAGCGATGCAGGGTGAGCCTGTCCTTGAGCACTGCCCTCTGGGCTCCCACCCCGCATGCTGGGGGAGAAGGGAGGGGACAGCACTTACAGGGCAACACATGGGGATATCTGTTCTTGGAGACATTTGCTGGGAGCTCAGCCTCCACCTTCGACTGCTCCTTCCCAACTTCCTTCAGCTCCTGTAGGACAGCAGGAAAGATAAGCACAAACATTCCTCTGGAGAGCTCCTGGTCAGCTCAGCTCCCTGTTCATAGCCAGTGGCTCTGTCTGGAGGGTAAAGAGGGTTATAGAGAACTGCTCCACTCCTCCCTCAGCTGGCCTGTGCACTCTGAGCCACGGTGGCTTTTCCCACTGCCTTTTCCACCAGCACTGTTCATATTTAAAAGAAAAGCCCAAGAAGAAGTTCGGGGGAAAAAAGCCTCAGAAATCTACCACAAAGCTCAGAGGATCTTCTGCTGAGCAAACAGAAATATCTTGTGCTGCATCTGCTTCTGTCCCCATCCTCACTCAAGAAGCCAGAGAAGGGTGATCTGAGGAGGATTTGAAATTGCTGATGGGAATTTGAAAGATGTTACAGCAGAACAGTCCAGAGGCTGCAGATGTTGGCCATGGGAGCCAGGGGAGCAGCCTGAGGTGAAGCTCACAGCCTGACCCTGGATGTCTGAGAGTGCTCCTCGACCTTCCCTCTGGTGCAGGCTCTTTTCTAACACTGTCAGGGTGGTTCTCATCGCCACCCCTCTCATCTTCACCTCCAGTCAGGGCTGGGGCACTTTGCTCTGTCCTAGTTCACCCCACACCACACATGGTTTGACCAGAACTTGAACAAAGCAGGTTTTGAGCAAAGGAACTGCCTGATCACTTGGACCATCCAATCTTTGGCCTCCAAGGCTGCTTCACAGGGTGGCTGGATTGCTAGAGATGGGTGACCCACCGAGTGGAGAAATCAAGTGTCATCTCCAGGAGTCTTTATCTCACCTCAAACTCCTGGAAAAAGGCATGGTTAGCACTTGCTGTCTTCATCTCATAGTACTGCTTGAAGTTCTGCAGGGGCACTGGCCGGTGCACGTTTCTGCAGGAAATGAAGTCCAGAGGAAAACCTGCCTTAGTTAGTGGGAGGCCTGGCCAGGCAGTCAGGTGCCACTGAGACAGCCCAGCTGTGAGACCTGCGGTACCTGGAGGCACACAGGGATGGTTCACAGCCCACCCCACTGCCAGGGAACTGGGTCCAACAGCTTAAATACTGGGAGGGATTTCAGGGTGATGAGGATATTCCCCTGCTACAGCAGACTGGCAGAGGAGGTGTAGACAATGCATTGACTTGGAATGGAGCTGAGCAGTAAATACTGAACTTGGGAAAGACTGATTTATAAAATAACTGAGGAGAGGAGACAGCTGGATTTTTCCTGAGTCAAAGCATGAAAAAGGAAGTAGGTACAGGATAGTGGGAGCTGCAGTGGGGCCACACAGAGGGCAGACTCCAGCACTCACCTCAAGCTGTAGGTCACCATTTCCTGGGGCAGGCTGCTCTTCTTGGTTCTGGAATCCAAGCACAGGAGCTGTTACTTTTGCCTGCAGTGCAGGGATCGATGCCATGAGGTGTTGTGTGCCACTGGCAGGCACACTGCCTTGCACACGTGTAGGGTTTTGTGACTTAACTGCACATGGGCAGCTCCTCTCTCCCCTCTGCCTTTGGCTTCTGAGCTTGCCAGGCACAATTCCACTAGCCCACATTCTAGTTTGTCTAAGTTTCTTTTTACACCCTCTCCCTGCCCTCCTCCAGGCTTGACACTGAAGGCTGGGGGCCTCAGCCTGCACTCAGCAGGTAAGACATGGCTCAGGCTCACCTCTTTGCTTTGAGCTGTTTCCAGTAAACCAAAGCAAAAACAGCTGCAAGGGTCAGGAGAAATCCCACAATGATTCCAGCGATTATTGGCATTGAGAGTGGAGCTGTGTCTGCACTGGATCCAGCAGCTGGAATTAAAAAGAGAGAGTATAGAGAGAAGAAAGAATCAGTAAAAAAGTTTTCTATGATGAGGGCAGAGGGTGCCCAGAGAAGCTGTGTCTGCCCCATCCCTGGAAGTGTCCAAGGCCAGGTTGGACAGGGCCTGGAGCACCCTGGGATGGTGGAAGGTGTCCCTGCCATTGGCAGGGGGTGAAATGAGTTGAGCTTTAAGGTCTGACCCAATCAATTTTATAATTCTATGATATATGGCTGCATTTATTCTATTTATTATATTTACTATAGCCTATGAGCTCCCTCTGGCTGTTCATTACCTGTAACCCACACAGCCCGGTAGGGAAGATGCTCTTCTCCAGCTTACCTGAGAACATGGTGAACGTCACAGCAGGGGCTACTGGGTCATATTTGGTGAAGGCAGCAATGCTGAACCTAAAGGCAAAGCAGAGTCCTGTGTCAGTGACAGCCTGAGCCAAGCACAGCACCCAGAACCCAGTGCCCAGCAGGCAGGACCCAGGGGAACAGGACCCTGCCTCTGTCCCGAAACACTGAATTGGAAAAAGCTGGTTTTCTGTTACGGATTTAGGGGATGCATGGGAATGGTCTTTCCTCCCTTTTCTGCCTCTTGGACAAGTTTGTTCCACTGGGGGGAGCATGAGAAATTGTTCAGAAAGCACAGATGGGAAGCATCTCTCCCCCGAAGGGTTATCTGCAGAGAAAGGTAATGTCTGCTCTCTTATAGGACACAAAAAATTAAAAACACACAGTTCATGTTAACTGGGTTGATGGGAAGGAGCTGAGCCCTGGTTGGCACAGGGGCATTTCAGCTGAGCCCTTCCTTTCACACACAGAAGTGGGTGGTCCATCCTCTTCCCTGTGGAGATCTGCCCCTCGTCCCCCTCCTGGCAGCGGGCACACCAATCCCCACAGCTCTCTGCAGAGCTGCTTCCTTCTGAGCAGGTGACTTGGAAGGGCCCTTCCTCATGCCCTAAATGCAAGCCAAAGCTTTTAAAGGTAGCACTGGATCTTAGCAGCCAAGAGTTTGTCGACTGTATGGGGGTCCCCTCTGGCAGCACCCCACACCCGGCTGCCGGGGTGCAGACCTTTGAAAAGTGAGCCTGCAGATGCCACGGCATGAAAGATGAGGGCTTGTGGATAAAGAACTCACTGAAAGACAGGAAACAAGAACAGAAATTCTGAGTGGGGATGGGCTGTCAGCTTTTCACCTCCCTAATAATCATTAACTCAGAGAGCAGCACAGTCTACTGAGGATATTTAGGTCGGGTATTTAGGTTGAGCGTTCCATGTACTGAGGATATTTAGGCAGGATATTTAAGATATTTAGGTCAGATATTTAGGATATTTAGGTCAAGTGCTGTTTGTACTGAGAACATTTAGGTTGTTTAGGGCAGCCAAACTGAAAGAAAGCTGTGGTGTAAAAGTATCTTTTATTCCTGAGTAACTGGACAGTTCAGTACATGTTATTGAATCCTGTCACTGAATCATGGCAGGTGGACTAATGACAGGGCCTGATGTCCCTGAATAAGCTGCTCTCCTGCCAGAGGTTCCTGTTGGAATGAAAACTGGGAGGAGGGTGGGGCAGGTCCAGAGCCTGCCTCATCAGTGCCTGGGTGTGGAGGCTGTCCTGGTGTGATTGTGCTGCTGGTAAAGCCCCTCGAGGCTGCTGACAGACCCTGGTCTGAGGCCTCTGCCCTGCTGTTCCCTCTCCATCCCCAGCTGACCCTCCAGAGCCGAGGCTGAGGGGTGAAGCAGTAAGGCCTGCCCTGCCACACCTGAGGTGATGCGTCAGATTTGATGGGTGATCAGCTTCCATCTCCAAGCTTCTGAAACCTTCTGAGATCCCCGTGCCAGCCCAGGGACCTGGGATGGGCATGAGATGGACACGGGGTGGGAGTGCACTGTCAGCCATCCTCCTGCCAGGCAGGATAACAGCACACAGGAACTGCTCTCTGCCCTTGATGACTCCACTCTGGGTGGAATTGCCAAGGCAATGGCTCTCTGGAAACTCCCTTTTTTTTTTCCCTGGGAAAAACCAGCCATTTCCCACTCTCTGAGTGTTATCACCAATCTGGGCCAGTGCTGCCCCAACCAGCAGCTTAAGAGCCTGTTTAGCACAGATGTGAATATAAAACAACTCGGTAAGAATCAGTTGAAGTTTTCCATGTCTGCACATAGGAAAAGTAGTGACAATGAGAAAGGGAGGGAGGGAGGGAGGGAGGGAGGAAGGAAGGAAGGAAGGAAGGAAGGAAGGAAGGAACGAAGGAAGGAAGGAAGGAAGGAAGGAAGGGCCAGCCAGCAGGTCCAACCCCAACACCCACTCACCACAACACTTATGGGCAGATTTTATTCTCCCTTTATTCCCAGTGGAAAATGCAGCTCTCTCATGCACACACTCTCCCACAGACTTTCGTTCTCTTTTCCTAATGCTCTCAGTGACTTTATCACCCATCAGCCACCCTTGCTGCAAGTTTCTTTAAATTGAAGTGGGATAACCTTCCAGACTCTGGGGGATCAGAGAAATGCCTGTGGATATGGTCCCTATTTGATGAAACTGTGAGCTGCTAAATTAACAGGACTGACCAAAGATACCACTCTTTGTTGGCAGTAGAAATCTTGTTTTTCCATCAGCAGTTTTAAAGGTACCCTACAAGAAAATATATACCTCCATGTTCCTGGATTCTATTTAGTGTCAAATAAGACTCTGAACTTCTGACTATCAGGATCCATGTGTGTGTCTCACAGAGAACTTGGACCTTAGCCTGAGTGTTTGCTACCCCCATCTCTGGGCCCCCCACTGAGTAGTCACCACTCAAACCGTTTCCAAATCGGTTTCATTTTTGCACTGTCTGCATAAGCTTCTGACTCACACACCAAAGTCCTACAAATATCAGCATCTGTTGTAGTTCCTATTCTGGGGCTGGACATCTGCTCAGCTCCCCAGACAACACACACAGCCCTTGGCAGCCTCAGCTCTCCCTCTCCCTGCCCACTACACTGCCTAGTACTCCCTGCATGCCAGCCCCTGCCTTCCCCAGACGCTGCTTGGTGCAGAACCCTTGGGCTGCCCTGCTGGGGATGTGGGGGTATGAGGTGACATCCAGGGAGCTGGTGGCACCTTGCAGGGACACGTGCAGTCCTTTTTCTCCTCCAGCCCCCTCCCCTCAGGAGGGACATCTCTCACCTGTACTGTTCGTTGGCTTTCAGCTTCCCATTGCACGTTGCCCTGGACTGGCCGCACTCCTCTGTTCCCACTGGCACTCGCCAGGGCTCGGGGGAGCTCCTCTGATGGAAGGGGTTGGGGATGAGCACTGCCAGGTAGGAGTCCTCTGTCCCGTAGTAGTGGTCGTACCATGTGCTGGACATGATCTCCTGGGTGGGCCTCAGCACTGGAGAGGAACGTGCAAGGTGACAGTGACAGCACCAAAGTGACATCCAGGAGCCCTGCTCCCCTCCAGGGAGCCTCGGCAGACTGGGACACGCAGGGACACTCACGTGACTCATTAGTGGTGGCAATGACACCGTAGTACTCGATCTGGCCGTTCTCCTCACTGAACAGGTCGGGGGAGATGATAACCGTGGAACTGGCCTCCACTGGGAAGGCGTCTGCGCGCAGGGGCGGCGGCAGGGCTGCAAGGGGAAGCAGCAAGCACAGCCTCGGGGTGTGCCCCTGCTCCCAGACCCCCTTTGCTCAGCCTCAGCCGGTCCCAGCAGCACTGCCAGAGCCCCGACCCACTGCAGGGCAGTGCAGCCAGTGGGGCTCACAGGCACCTCAAAGATCCCAGGTCTGACCAGCAGCACCGGGGCTTTTCTCCCGGGGGCAGTGGCAGGGCTGGGGGAAGGAAGGGGACTCACGTTCCACTGCTGTGCTGCAGAGCAGAGTCACAGCCTGGCTCCTCAGCATGTTCATGCCCACGGTGCTCACAGTGATGTGGTAGGAGGAGTTTGGCTCCAGCCCCTCCAGACTGGCCTCGCTTGAAGGGATGCTCATCGTATACTTGGAGGTGGGAGGTCCTTCAGAGAGTCTCTCTGTCATCACCTCATAAGCCTCCACATCTCCAGGAGAGCTTGTCCAGTTCAAGTAAAGGCTCCTTGACTCTGGTAGGCACTGCACATTCTTCACGGGATTGGGCTCTGCAGAGGAGATAGGGCAGGCTCTGGACTCACCAGATCAGAGAAACCCCAACCTCTGCCCCTGTCAGCATCTGCACCCGAGGCCAGGGAGACGAGCAGAGCTGGACACCTGCAGCCTGGGGGCTGGAGCCACAGGACAGTGTGAACGGGCAGGGCCTGAGGAGGCCCTGTCTTACAGGAGATCTCTGCAAACTCTGCTCTGCTTCACAGGTAGCCAGGAGATCTCTGTGCTGGGGCTCGCTTAGGGAGCCAATGGCTACCAGAGGGTCACCCTGCTGGCTTTCCCCATCTCCCACAAGACTTCCCCTGTCTCTGTTGAAACTCAAGGGTCAATCCAGACTCGAGGCCACCCAGGTGTTTCTCCCCCTTCCAGCCTCCCTGCTCCCTCCATGGCAGCATGTACCCACCCATGGGCACTGCCAAGGGCTTGGTGCTGCTCCAGTATGGCCCGGCCACGCAGCTCAAGGACACGGAGTAGTTCCTGCCTGGGATCAGCCCCTGCAGGAGGTGCTGGACTTGTCCTCTGCCCAGGGAGTGCCGCCAGGGCAGGGAGCTGTTCCGGGGGTCGCGCAGCCACAGCTGGCAGTCGTCCTGCTGTCCAGAGACACTGCTCCAGGAGATCAGCACTGAGTCGTTCCCTTCAGCCTCTGCCGAGAGATTCTGGGGAACTGAGGGGGCTACAACAAAAACCACACCAGGAGGAGTTACTGGCACGCATGTACTTTCTTCTGTTCTACAGAGACACGAGCAGGACATGGGTGACACACAAGGAGACTCCACATGTTCAGTGATAACATTCCTGCAGCTGCAGTTTGCCAGAAATGACCTTTAAATGGCAGCTGAAGGACATACAGAGTGAGGAGCAGGAGGAGATGGATTCTTCTTCCTGCTAATTAGCAAGTTTCACTAGAGACCTGCCCGAAGGGCTCTGCACATGACTCCCTGCACCCTGCCAGGGGACGGCTGAGCGTGGGAGCAGGGACCGCTGGATTCCCCAAGCAAAGTGCAGGGACTGTGGGGACAAGCACATGAAAAGGCTTATTGTGCTTATCTGCATTTCCACATTCCTTAAAAAGAAAAAAAAGCCCATCCTCCCCTTATACCCCATGCCAGCAATTCTCTGAGTGCCTGGAAGAAAGGCAGCAGGAATGGTGGGGTGTCCCCCCAGCTGTGAGGCCTCATGGTCCCCCAGGCTGTGGGTGTCATCTACCAGAGCAGCACTACTGCCACGGGACCCTGTGCTCTTGTTCAGTCGCCCGCGCCTGGAGGAGCCAGACCGTGCAAGCAGGGGGCCATGGGGCAGAGGCTGCCTCCTGAAACAGCAGTGGTGCCTGCCAGGCCCTCCCACGGGCAGCAGCACTGCCCTGCCCGGCTCTGCCGTCCACCAGGCCTTGCCCAGCCCATGATCCCATTGCTGCACTGGTACATCCCACCCCACCTCATCCCATCCCTGGAAATATTCAAGGTCAGGTTAGACAGGGCTCTGAGCAACCTCCTCTCGTTGAAGATGTCCCTGCCAGTAGCAGGGGGGTTGGGCTAGATGGCCTTTAAAAGGTCCCTTCCAAGCCAAACCATGCTCTGATCCTACAGCTCCCAGGCAGCAGTCCTGGCTGAGTCTCTGCCCCTTTTCACTGCAGCTGCTGAGCCCCCACGCAGATGGGAAGGCTGAGCCTCGTGCGAGAAGCACAATCTCCAGCTCTGACACTTACTTGTCCAGTCACTGATGTTCCCTGCAGAGGCTGCATAGGGCCCTGCCATGGACACCACTTCCAGCAGGTATTTGTGTCCTGGAGCCAGGCCAGAAAAGGTGAATTTGCTGGTGCCTTTCCCAACAGAGACATTGGCTGCCACAATACCCGACCCCGAATGGTACAGGAGGAGCCTGTAGCTGTCTTGTCCTTGGGGTTCGGCTCGCCAGGACGCGCTCAGTCTGTTGGGATAGCCCTGGTTCGTCATGTACACGTTACGGGGTGCCAAGGGGTCTGGAGAGACAGGAGGGGAGACACGTCAGCTAAGGGCCCAGGGACATTGCCTGGGTCTCTTGGCAGTGCCATCAGAAGAGAGGCACCACATTGGACAGGGCATTAGCCTCGACTGTGTGGCAGCACCCGCCAGCCCAGAGGCAGCTCAAAGCTCCTGCAAACTTCTCTGTGCTTGTCTGAGCAGGGACAACCCTGATCCAGATGGAGCCAGACACCTGGGGAGGGGTGAGGAGGGAACACACAGCCAGCCAGAGGACAGGGGAACGCGAACACCCCGTTTGCTGCTCCCTCCTCCATGGCTCTCCCCTGAAGCATGGCTCTGGAGCTCCAGCTGCCCTCACCCAGGCTGGTGGAGCTGATGATGGGAATGGGTAGAGCCCTGCTCAGTGCCATGCCACTGACATGCCCCAGGCAGGGCTAGGGGTCTGCTATGAAGGTCAGTGGGGCCATGTTCTTGGCCATAAACTTTCATGACTGCCCAGCAAGGCCCACATCCCCTCAGAAAAGGTACTCACACGTCCAGTTGCTGACATTCCTTGCAGGTGCCCTGAAGGACCCAGCCACAGATGCCACCTCCAGCACGTATTTGCTTCCTGGGGCCAGTCCCGTGAAGGTGAAGTTGTGGGTGTCTCTCCCCAGCGAGGCTGTAGCTGCCACAGTGCCCAGCCGTGCGTGGTGCAGGGTCAGTGTGTACCCATCTCTGCCCCCGGCCGCGGCCCCCCAGGCCACGCTCAGCCTGTCGGGGTGCCCCGTGCTCAGCAAGCGCACGGAGACGGGGGGCAGCGGGTCTGGGGAGGCAGCACAGCTCATGTGAGGGACCGGACACCGTGCAGAAGGAAACAGACACCTGACGGGCCGCTGTGCAGCAGGACAGGTGCTCCCGAGGGAGGATCCCCTCTGGCCCATGCCTCCTCATCCTCACTTTGCTCTCTTCCACTCCCATCTCACCTCACCTTTAAGGAAGCTCACCCCTACTGGTCCCTCAGATGCCGACCCCCACTCATCCAGGTCCCCCTCATTCCCAGCCCGGTGGGAAAGCCTTCACCCCGCTGCCATGCAGGTGCCCAGACAGCACCGGCACAGCCTCTGTACTCTGAGCAGCCCTAAAATCTTCCCGGGTGGGGAGAAGGGCTGGATTAGCCCATCAAAGACCCATTCTCCTGGGAGGACTGTGGAGTGGCTTATTGTACTCCACTGATTAATTTCATGAGCCTTTATGATAAGGGAGTTTCTACCTGTGGGAGGAGACTCAGTGAGTGTCCTGTACATGGGTACAGTACAGGTGCCCTGTACAGCTCTGTGCTCCTGTACACAGAGAGATGGGTCAGCACGGGCAGGGAATGCCCCAGCACAGGCACATCTGGGCAGCCCTGTTTCATCAGCACATCCTTGTGCAAGCCTACAGCTGAACATCCCAGTGCCATGAGGGATGTGCCCCTGCACTAACTGCTGTGTGTCACACCTGTGCACGGCTGTGTGCACATCTCCAAAGCCACCAGGTTCCCTCCGAACCTCCCAACTCGCCTTAGGACAGCCCAGCAGCGTGACATCTCCCACCCCACTGCAGGGGACAGTGCTCCAGGTACTCACATGTCCAGCTGCTGACTTTGGGTGCTGCTGCCTGGTACTGTCCAGCTGTGGCAGTGGCTTCCAGGGAGTATTCGTGTCCTGGGGCCAGTCCCGTGAAGGTGAAGTTGTGGGTGTCTCTCCCCAGCGAGGCTGTAGCTGCCACAGTGCCCAGCCGTGCGTGGTGCAGGGTCAGTGTGTACCCATCTCTGCCCCCGGCCGCGGCCCCCCAGGCCACGCTCAGCCTGTCGGGGTGCCCCGTGCTCAGCCAGCGCAGGGCGGCCGGGGACAGCGGGCCTGGGGAGGAAACACAGGTCACTGCCACGAGCCACATCTGGGCTGAGCGCAAGGAGATGCCCCATGTCTGTGCCAAGCCCGTGCCGCAGGAGCTGGGTCAGCTCTGCCAGGTCCCACGGGCTGGCTGTGACTCTGTGGCAGCTGCTTCCTCCCTGGCTGCTGTCTGGGACTGTGGATTGCCGTGGACGGCTGCCAGGGGCGGGGTGTGGCACAGGATCAGGCACAGACTCCTCGTGCTGCATCCAGCAGGGAGCAAGCACTGGGCGCTTGCACGGGGGGGAGAGGAAAGCAGGAGGACTGCACCAGTATGGTCTCTGACTGAACTGGGAAGGGGAGAGCTGGTGACGAACACCTGGCTGCAAGGAGAGCATCACACTCACGTGTGCAGTGGGTGAGGTTGGGGGTGCTGGCGTGGAAGGGCCCAGCTGTGGCCCTCACTGCCACGCTGTAGCGGGTGCCAGGGCTCAGGCTCCTCAGGATGTGACTCCTGGCATCGCCACCCAGCACCGTGTGCCCGACGGGAGCGCCGGAGGCTGCGTCACCGACATCCACCACGAAGCCTTCTGCCCCTCGTCCCACCACTGCCCAGGACACCACCAGCACTGAGGCTGCAGGGCTGCCCAGGGTGAGGTTGGCAGGGGCCAAGGGATCTGAAAAGCAACAGGGAGACCGTCAGTTAGGCCTCCTGCTCAGCACTGAGAGCTGGCTGCTGTGCCATGGGGTCCTCCAGGCGGTGGGCAGGCTGGACCAGAGATCCTCTGGAGAGAAGCCTGGGCACAAAGGGCCAGGCAGGGCACATGACTTTGAGGTCCTTGGGGTCTGCAGCTGGATGTTGCAGAGGAGATAAACAGAGCCTCTGGGGCGGATGTGGGGGTTGGCTCTGTGTCAGCGATGGAGTGTGGGCAGTGAGCAGAGAGGTGGGACCATTGCAGAGAAGCTGCGGGCACGGCTTGGGATGGGGAAGGTGGCGGTGGGTGCTCTGGAAGGCTCAGGTGGAGGATCACACTGGAGCACTGTGCCCTACCCAGCCAAGCAGACTCACATGTCCATTGGGTGACGTTGATAGAAGAGGCTTCCAACGAGCCTTTCACAGCAGTGACCTGCACAGCAAACTTGCTGCCTGCCTCCAGGTGAGTCCAGGTGCAGTTCAGGGCATCTGCACTCAGGGTCTGGACCTGAATCCTGCTCTGGGTGCTGAGGCTATACAGAGTGATGCGGTAGTGGTCCCTCCTGCCAGGGGGCCTGTTCCAGGACGTGTAAAGCTCTGAGGAGCTGCCTGGGTTGGTAAGGCTCAGGTTCATTGGTGCAGCAGGAACTGCGAGGATAAACAGACACACGAGTCAGAGAGGAAAAGATCCACTTCTCAACATGCAGTGTCTTGGTACAAGGAGGCTGTGAGAGGCAGGATGTGACTACAGGCCAGCTTCACCAGGAACCAGCCCAGGGTGTCCTCCTGTCCCCTCCTCTCCCTTCCTCTCCCCAGGTACCAACACTGATCCCATTACCGTGGGTGTCACAGATGCTGACCTGTGCAGCTGGTGATGTTCTCGGGGAGGGAGCGGTAGGGCCCAGCCACTGCCCAGATCCCAACAAGGTAGCATGTTCCTGGTTCCAGCTGTGGCACGGTGACATTGGTGCTGTCCTTCCCTGCTTCCAGGGTCCTTGGCAGTGCAGAAGAGCCCTCCTCGAGCACGCTGAGCAGGTATCCATCCCTGTGCCCGGGAGCAGTCTCCCAGTGCACAGCCAGGGCCCGGGCCGTGCTGACGGGGCTGGCAGACAGGGAACGAGGAGGCAGTGGGACTGTGGGAGAGAAACAGTGTCACTGGGGACAAACCTGGGGTGCTCAGCACTGACTCTAGTTTGGGAGTGAAGCTGGGAGCTGGAGGACTGTGGGCATCCAGACAGTGTGTAAAGGCTGGTGGGAGCAGGGGAGCTGTGTTTCTACCAGTGTAGCCGATGGCAGTCTGAGAGGAGATGCGGTGAGGCCCAGCCTGGGAAATGATCTCCACGCGGTACCGGGACCCAGGCACCAGCCCCTCCAGGTCGAGCTGGGTGACTCCACGGGGGACAGACACATTCCTGATGATGGACAGGGACTCAGCCACTGAGAGCTGTACCAAGTGATCTCTGCCACCACCGGACTCCGCCCAGCTCACGTGCAGCTCCTGGGGTTTCCGGCCAGGCTGCACACTCACGTTAGCCAGGGACAGTGGATCTGGAGGAAAGCAGAGCATGGAGACCCATGAGGTGGTGGAGGAGCCATCTGTAGAAGCCAGGGCACAGCCTGCACCTCTGCACAGGGCTGAAAGAGAAGTGGTGGCACCTCACCACCAGATCTCCTGTTCTCCTGGGGGACCTCCAAGCTGCCTCTGCACATCCCCAGGGTGCTGCTGGCAGGCAGGTGCTGAGAGCACTCAGCTTCGTGTGGGCTGCTCTGCTCCATGGGCAGGGAGCAGCCAGCCTATACAGGTCTCTGTGCTTTCTCTCTCACATCCCCCTCCCACCAGTCCCTGGCTGGCCTTGAGATCACCAGTGGTCTAGGCAGAAAGTTTAGCTTGACTGGGAAAAACCTAAGCTGGGGAAAAGAGTCTTTTGGGGCCCAGCAGCTAGCTCACAGCACCTAACCTATGACATGTGCTCTGTCTTCCAGGACAGGGAGCATGCAGGTCTCACCAGAGCCCTCCCTCCACTCAGACAAGTTTGTGTCATTGCTAGTCTTGCAGGCAGTGCCAAGATGTCCCATCCCTGCAAGAGACTGGGAATACTTCTGACTCACATGTCCACTCAGTGGCAAAGTGTGACGAGGATCTGTATGGGCCAGCGAGGACAGTCACCTTCAGGAAGTACTGAGTGCCAGGGGACAGCCCCAGGAACGTGAAGTTGTGGGTGTTGGGCCCCACTGAGGTGTTCCTCTGTGCTGCATGGCTCTTGCTGTAGAGCTGGAGGTGGAACTGGTCCACGTCGCCAGCAGCCTTGTCCCAGAAGGCTGAGAGCCCCATCGGGCGCCGGGTGTTGGTCAGGGTCACGCCGGCCGGAGCCAGGGGGTCTGAGAGAGAAGAGATACCCAGGCAGTGAGAGGAGGCTGTGCTGTGGGGGCTGCACACCCTTGTCCTGGGCACCCTGCACTGCCTGTGCCTGCTGGGGTTGGGTCAGGAGTCAGCCCTGGCACACCAAACCCAGAGCAGCAGACATGGGAGCAGGTCCCCGCCTTCCCCTGGGTGACATTTGGAAATGTTTTCTGTTCGGTGATGGGTTCCTCCTGCACTGCAGACCCTTTTACTTCCAACACGGCTGAATGTGGCCCCAGTTGATTTCCCATTCCGTCTGTCTAAGCACCCCCGTCCCTGGCTCCCCACCTCCCCACACATGGGCCACCCTGACGCTGTGGGTGTTCTGCTCTGGCGGGCAGGTGGTGGTTGTGACCTGCAGTGGGGTGAGGTAGGACTGGCACACTCACACGTCCAGTCGGTGGCCGATCGCACAGGGGACCTGTAGGGTCCAGCCACAGCAGCCATCTCCAGTGTGTACTGTCGCCCGGGGACCAGGTTCTCCAAGGTGACATTTGTCCAGTCCTTCCCCACAGTCACATTCCTGACCTGCTCCTGGGACTTGGTTTCCCAGAGGGTCCCTGTGTAGCCAGTGCTGCCAGAGGAAGCTGCTCTCCAGGAGGCTTGCAGAGAGGTGCTGTGGCCTCCATTGCTCAGGGTCAGCTGCTCTGGGGGCAAAGGGTCTAGAAAAGGAAAGGTCTAGAATCACCTGGCAGAAGTGCAACTCCAGATGTGCTGGGGCAGGAGCCCCTTCCCTGGGAGAACCTGCATCCACTGTCACCCCTGCTGACACCCACACACCAGTCTGGCACAGACTGGGCCAGCACACTTCAAACTGGCACAGAGAAAAAATTGTTCTGGTGCTGGGGGAGGTGGGGGAGGGGGTGGCTCAAGGCAGTGGCAGCCTGAGCAGTGCCCCAGGAGGGTGGGCCAAGGAGAAGAAGGGCACTGGGCTCAGCTGCCCCTTGTGCCTGGTGACTGGCAAACAGAGCAGGGTCAGAGACATCCAGCAGCACCTCTGCCTCCTCCTGAGCCTTTTGCCCAGTTATTGGATGAAGCTGTAGAAGACGTGTGCTGTCAGTGCCCTGAGGTGTGACATCAGGGGGAAGGGCAGGATCCAGGGGGAGCCTGGGGCTGTGGCACTCACATGTCCAGTTGGAGATGCACCGGGGTGAGGATGTGTAGGGACCAGCCACAGTGCTGACCTCAAAGGTGTAGAGGGTCCCAGGGTGGAGGCCCTTGTAGGTGAAGCTCGTGACACCCCTGAGCAAGGAGCTGTTCTTCACGGGGTGCTCTGCGAGGCTGAGGGCCAGCAGATAGCCCTCCCCCATCGCCTCCTCCCAGCTGGCCAGCAAGCTGTGGGGGCTACCCTGGCTGGACAGGCTCACGCCAGATGGTGCTCGTGGTTCTGCAAGAGACAAGGACACCACGACATGCATCAGGCAGGAAGATTGCTCTCAAGAGATATTTTCTGCTTTTCAGATTGCTCTAGGTGACCCTAGAGCAGGGGGGTTGGACTAGATGATCTCCAGAGGTCCCTTCCAACCCTAACAGTTCTGTGACTCTGTGACACTGCAGTTGTCTCCATCCCACACAGGGGCAGCTGGGGCTGCAGGGAGAGCTCTTAGTGCCCCCAGCACCATGGGCTGGGTGGGTGCCTCCCCACACTGTGTACAGCTCCAGTCGTCCCTTCCCAGGGTGGCTGCTCTGGGACAGCACCAACTGTGGCTCCACAAGTCACCCAGGAGAGACTGGGCACAGGGAGATGCTGATCTGGGGGGGCTTGTGGTGCTTCCCTGCCCACCCACCCAGCTGTGGTGAGGGGAAGGGGAGAAGCTGCCTGGAACCTGCCAAACACTGAGTCCAGAAGGCACAAAGCAGGATCTGCTCTTGATTTGTGCCTGACACTTGCTGGCACAAGCCCGCCCAGGCCCTCTGAGCCCACCCTCACCAGGAACTGTGGGGGGGCAGATTTTGCTGCTCTGATCCACAACCTGCTCTTGAGACCAGGTGTCACAGGTGCCCTGCCCCAGCGCCTGCCTCCCCCCCAGCCCCCTCCAGGCAGCAGCCCCTTCATCAGGCAGCAGGAACAGCCTCAAGGCCACACAGGGGCTCATCTGCTCACCTGTCCAGGCTGCTGTGCTGTGTGCTGATGCCCTGTACGGCCCTGCCACTGCCACCACCTGGACAGAGAACTGCTGGCCAGGGCTCAGCCCGTGGAAGGTGACGTGATCGTTGTCCCCACCAACTGAGATGTTCCTTGTTGGAACGCTGTCCTCTCCCTCTCGCAGTGTCACCAGGTAGAAGTCCCTCTGTCCCCCTGGGATACTCCAGCGAGCCTGCAAGGAGTTCTGCTCCTCTGCACTGCTCAGGGTCACATTGCCAGGGCTCAGGGGGTCTGGAAGGGAATAGGCTTGTGTGAGTCAGGATTATGGGGTACTCTGTATCCCAAACTCTCCTGAGCCTCATTCCTGGCAGGGTTACGTCCAGCCTCAGACATCCTTTTGGAGCACACCATCTCCACTCCCCAGCACAAGCATTCCTGGACTAACACAGTCCAGACAAAGCTGGCAGCCTTGCTGAGAAATTCCTGAGAGTCTCCCTGCACTCCACTCACATCCCACCATGAGCTTGCTGATATTCCCAGGAACTGGCCTGGACCAAACTCCTGGCCAGACGCCCCTGGCTCATGCATCTGGCATGGGGGAATTTTGTTCAGTGGAGCAGGTCAGAGCCGTAGACAGCAACAGCAGGGATCAGCCTCACTCCAGAGCAGAAACAAACCAGCTGGAGCTCTGGACGCCTTCCAAAATCCCATCTGCAGAGTCAGCAGGGAGCAGGCTCCAGCTTCCCGGGCTGGCAGGTGGAGCAGGAAGGAGCTGGAGACTTGACACCTGGTGGCACCCAGGTCCTCCCAGCCTACACCTGACCAGTGTCTGGCCAGTGCCAGAAGGAGTCACTGGCCACAGCAGCTCTGAGACTGCAGCTTGGCACCTCCATCATTTGAGGGCCAACGCTACCTTGGTGTTCAGTGTGAACCTGCTCTGCCCTCTCCATTTCCCTCCTGGTTTTCCTGGAAACATCTGGGAGAGCAAGTTCAGGAGTGGAACTTTTCACTGTGCTATGGACATGGTATCACCAGCAAAGTCCCCCTCTTCCAGGGCCCTCATTGGCCTGAGGGCAGAGCAGAGAGTGGGCTGGGGGAACGGTGCAATAGTGGGTTTTGGGGGGCTGCCCTGGATCCCTTGGCTGTATTTGCACAGCACCCATCATGTTTGGAACATCCACTAGGATGAGGTTATCAGGTGCTACCACAACAGGTCCTTGACAGCAATCAAAGAGCACCGAAAACCCATTTCATGGAATCATAGAACTGTGGAATGGCTAGGATTGCAAAGGACCCTAAAGCTCATTCATTCCAACACCCTGCTGTGGGCAGGGACACCTTCAACTAGCCCAGGTTGCTCCAAGCCCCATCCAACCCGGCCCTGGACACTGCCAGCAATGGGGCAGCCACAGCTTCTCTGGGCACCCTGTGCCAGGGCCTCACCACCCTCACAGGGAAGAACTTTTTCCTAACATCTAATCTAAAGCTCTCACATTTTAGTTTAAAACCATTCACCCATTGTCCTATCACTGTCTGCCCATGTAAAAAGTCTTTCTTGCTCTTCTATAAGCCCCTCCAGAGGCCTCGAGCTCAAACCAGCTCAACTGCTGCCCCCTTGCCCCATTTTTCCTGCTGCCCCTGTACAGCCCTGAGACACATGAGAGCCAAGCCCCAGCAGCACTGAACACCAGTGAGATCTGCTGCCCTCCCATCCTCCTCCTCGGGGAGAGACCACAGGCAGCTCCCACTGCATCCCAGGGGGAAGCAGGCCAGCACAGGGAATCCACCTGCTGAAGGGATTCACTGGCCCCACTATAGCAGTGCCCCAGAGCTGGGTCCTGGAGCAGCTTTCGGCCAGGTCCAAGGAAAATCACCCTGTGCACCCAAGACTCTGGCAGGAGACCTTTGGATTCAGAGGCTGGATCAGATGCAGGGAGAAAGCTGAGGCCACCAAGTTCATACTCACATGTCCAGGCAGTGGCATTGGGTCCCACTACAGTGTAGGACCCAGCCGTGGTGCTGAGCCCCAGCCAGTACTGAGTGCCAGGGTGGAGATGCTGGAAGGTGTAGCTGGTGAGGCCCCTCCTGGCTGACAGGGTCGTGCTGACCTTTTGGGTGAGGAGGTTGCGGAGCTCGAGGTGGAGCCAGGCAGCCCCTGCAGCACCTGCCCAGGAGGCGACGAGACTGGTGCTGGAACCCGGGCTGAGCCTCAGCTGGGTGGGGATGGAGGGAGCTGAGGGGAAGAGCAGGACACAGTGAGGTTCAGCACCGGGGCTGGTGGTCCCTGGACCCTCCTCTCTCCCCAGGGGCCCCTGTGCCCACAGCTGCTCTCTGTGGTGTGGGGGCTGAAGGTCGGGTAGGGGTCTACTGAGGGATGTCCCTCCCGTGCCCCCTCCCACGCAGGTCAGGGGGGCCCTTGAGGTCCCTCCAGGTTGTCATGTTCTTTCAGGCTGCAGGGTGGAGGGGTGGCAGACGGGGTAATGCAGCACTCCTGCAGCTCTCAGCAGCCAAGAGATCCAGGATCCTCAGACTGCCTCCCTCCCTTGGGAACACACAAACCCAAGCCACGGGTGCTGCAAGGCAAGCCCAAGTTCTCCCCTTGGCCCAGACACTCGGCTCACAGTGGGGATGTGAAACACTCCAGCTGCTCCCCATCCAAGCCTGGAGACCCCCTCCCCTCGCCAGCCCGGCACACGTGCTGCATCCTTCCTGCCAAACCCTTTCTACCACCCCTTCCTCCCTGGGCAGGCACGCCCACCACTCCCTACCTGTCCACTGGTGGATACTGGTGCTGGCCTGGCTGGCCCCAGCCAGCGTGCTGACCTTCAAGGCATACTCGCTGCCGGCCAGCAGCCCGTCGAAGAGGAAGGCGGAGGCGCTGGGCAGGAGGGACACGTTCCTCACCAGGCTCTGGGAGTCGCTGTGCCACAGGCCCAGGCGGTACCCGTCGCGCCCGCCGTGCCCGTGCGCCCAGGCCGCGCGCAGCGAGGCCGAGCTCCCGCCGCTGCTCAGGCTCAGGTTGCGGACGGCTGAGGGACCTGCAGGACACGGCACAGGCACTGCTGGCTGCTCGCCTGGGGTGCCTCAGGCTGGTGGAGCTTGCCTTTGCCCGGTGAGGTGCTGCCAGCCAGCTTCACAGGACCCAATCACAGAGTCACAGAATGGTTTGGGTGGAAGGGACCTTAAAGCCCATCCCATTCCACCCCCTGCCATGGGCAGGGACACCTTCCACCAGACCAGGCTGCTCCAAGCCCCGTCCAGCCTGGCCTTGGACACTTCCAGGGATGGGGCAGCCACAGCTGCTCTGGGCAACCTGTGCCAGGGCCTCACCACCCTCACAGGGAAGAATTTCTTCCTAAGATCTGATCTAAACTTCTCTTCTGCCAGTTTAAAACTCTTCCCTCTTGTCCTGCCACCATCTGCCCATGTAAAATGTCCCTTTCTCTATTTTCAAATCCCCTTTAGGTACTAAAAGGCACTTCGAGGTCACCCTGGAGCCCTCTTTTCTCCAGACTGAACAACCCCAGCTCTCTCAGCCTGTCTCCAGAGCAGAGGGGCTCCAGCAAGGATCCCCCAAGCACAGCCCCATCACCTCCCTGACCGCTCACCAGCCTCCCATGGGCTGTGTGGGCTGCACCACCCCCCTGGATCAGTCTCAGCAGTTACTCTGAACTGAGCAGGCAGGCTTGGCCAACATATAAAGGTGAAGCCATCATCACCTGGAAGCTCACCTGCTGCCAGGTCCTCTGTTCCTGCTGGCCCTGTGGGTCCTGCCACCTGCCTTTCTGTGAGAACCAGCTTCTGCTTCTGCCACTGCTGCCTGACACCAGCCCTTCCACTGCCCAACCTCCTCCCTCCAGCTCTACTCTCCTTTGCTAGGCTTCCCACCTTCACCTGCACTGATTTACTCAAGGATCTCCTGGAGAGGTGTGGGCAAGATCTGCCATCCCCACCTGAGCTGTAGAGCCACCAACCCTGTCCTCTTCCCCAGTCTTTGGCACAGAGCAAGGCCTGGGGGTGAGCAGTGATTGACAGAGATGTGCCAAAATCGTCGAGCAGATGCTCCTTCCTTGTAGCTATTTCTAGACCTCCAGGCATGACATTTTCCATCCCTCAGCTCTCTGCAAGCCCCATCACGGGCTGGTCCATCATTAGCTCCATTATTCTGGGAGGAGAAGATACAGCATGAACCCAAACCATATCAAGTGCAGGGGCAGGACCCTTCTTCCACAAGGAAGAGGGAATGACCCCTGGGATGCTGGGGACCAAGGAAAGACCCTAGTTCTTGTTAGAGTGAGGAAAAGCCCAACCTCCTGACAAACTAGCAGGACTCTGAACAGCACAACACTCTCCAAAGCAGCACAACGACCACTGGTAGGAGCACTGAGACGAGCCCTTACTTGTCTGTGCTGTGATGGTCTGGCTGGTGGTGTCCATGCAGGCCAGTGTGGCTGTCACCTTGATCTCGTAGAGTGTGCCAGGGGTTAGCCCACGGAACCAGAAGCTGGTGGCGTTGGGCCCAGCAGACCCATTCTGCAGCAGCGTGCCTGACCCCAGGGAGGAGAGGGCCAGCAAATATCCCTTGGCACCTCCCTCTGGCTCATCCCAGGACAGAAGGAGGGAGTCTGACCGGTCGTGGTCACTCACACTGACATTCAGGAGGGTGCCTGCAGAGGCAAATCCGAAACTCAGCAGGTAGTGGTGGTGCTGGGTGCCAGCCTGCAGGGCCAGCTCCCAGCCACCCACCCTTGCTGGGTACACCAGGCACTGGCCACCACCCTGACCCTGAGAGCTCTGAACAGCCTCTGGCAAACACAAGAACGTTCAGAAACTTTCATTGACTCAGGTCAAAGGAAGCTGTCAAAGAGATGCTCCTAAGCATGGAGCATCTGCTCCACTGGAGAAAGACCAGAAGGATTCAGGTCATCATGTGCTTTGTCCAGAGAGTCCTGGTTTAAGGCAGAGAAGTTCCCTGGCTGCGTATAACCCATTGCTCATCACCTTGGTTGGCTTGAGCCCCTCAAAAAGACATTGAAAGCTCTGGGTCCATCATGGAGATGCAAGACAGTGGCCAGCTGGGGGGCAGGATGGAGATGGCAGGGGGGCCATTATGCTCCCTGCAATAGTCTCTGCCTCTGTGTGGGCTCTGACAGAGGAGGGGGAAAAGGCTGCTTTGGGGGGATCCAATGAGTCGCCTCTGTCCTGCTCAGTTCAGAGGTGACATGGGAAGAGTAGGACACTGCACACATGGAGGGAATGTGGGACCAGACCGGCCCCAGCTCGTGCTGAGGTGTGTCACTGCCCTGGTTGTGCTGCAGCAGCGAGGTCAGTGCGCTGGGACTGTGGGGCCAGGGCTGTGGCATCCCAGTGGAGAGTGTCTGGGGACAGGGAAGTGGCATATAGGGCTTGGCCTAATTGGTGGGTCAGTGGTCGAAACAGCAATTGAATTCCTGCCCTTAGAGCTGCTCAGGAACCACCTACACAACAGGAGCCAGGCAGAGCCTGTCTGTCAGGGCCAAGCTGGTGGCATGACAGGGCAGGGTCCATCTCTGCCTCCCAATGTCTCCAGCAGATTGTTACACACCCCCTTCCTCAGCCTTGCTGTCAGCCATGGGATCATTTAGGTTGGAAAAGCCCTTTAAGAGCATTGAGTCCAACTGGTTCCCTGCACTGCCAAGTCCAGCACTAACCCAAGTCCCCAAATGCCACATCCATGAGCTCTCTATGGCTCTCAGCCTTTGGAAAATGCCAGAACAGCTCTAGTGCTAGTAAGACATTAGTGTAATAATTAGCACTTAAAATTTATGGCGTGCAACACGTTATGACAGGCTTACACAGGGTCTGGCAAAGGGAGACAGCACGAACCAAGCACAGTGACTGCCCCAGAGCTCTGCCCAGGGGCACCCTTTACACAGCCAGGGAGGAGCAGCACAGGGTGAGCCCGGGACAGAGACACCTTTGGCATTGCTCAGGAGTCGTGTGTCCTTCCCAGAGCTGAACACTTGCAGAACTATGTGCAGCTTCTGTTCCATGCAATGCTGTGGTTTGGAGGCTGCTGGTGAGGGCAGAGACCAGAGGACATCAAATGGACACAAAGAGGAGCACATAGTGCCCCTGGGAAAGGCCTTCTCAGTGCCATCCCTGAGAATTTCAAGTGCGTGTTTAGGATCAGACTGCTCAGGAAGGGTTGGCTAAATGTAGCTGGGTGCCCATGGGTGAGGTGTCTGCACCTGGGCTACCCTCGCTGTCAGCACACACCCAGAGCACCAGGCACAGCTGAGCTCCTCCTGAAGGCAGCCCACAGGTCTGTGCCCTGCCTGGAGTTCAAGCAGGGATGGTTAGTTGCTGCAGGCTCTTTCTTATCTCCTGAACATATGAGCCATCTTTCTCTGCTGCTCTTGAGTTTCCAGCAGCTTCATCACCTGCCTCCCTCTGTCACCTTCCTCACATCTGCAGCACAAATGTACCTGAACGGGGCCAGAGGCCCGTGACCCCAGCACTGCTCACGTTCCCACTAACCCCATCACAGACAGCACACCCAGGTACACCCCATGCCCTGACAGGTGCCTGAGGATCATCCAGATTTCTCACTGGCACAGGCTGATGCCATGTGGGAACTGTGCTGGCTCCAGGCCCGCAGCAGCTGTGGACCTGCCTTACAGACTCTGATCCTACCCAGGCAACTCCAAGGCTCTGAGCAGGGCAACTACGGCTGAGCCCACCTGGGGCTCTGTGGAAGCAGAGAGCTTTGGAGTCTTGTCCATCTCTCACAGTGCCCCCACACAGATGGGACTGACTCTCCCCCTTCCCTGGGCATGATGTGTAGCCTGTAGTTAGCCTAAAGCAGATTATATACAAAGCTACTCTTTAACTCCAAGAATCCTGGACCAGCACATCTGCTCATCTCACCACTCCAGGCACCGAGACCATGCCATCCCCCTCGGCCTGGGCACCTTGTTCCTGTGACTTACCTCTTTCACCACGTGCATCCAGCCCTGCCTGTGCCGTGTGGTTGCATCCCTCGCCCTGGGGGATTGAAAGTGTCAAGTGAGAGAGGGGCAGGATGAGGGGGGCTGAGCTGAGACCAACACCTGGGAGAGGTGGCCAGGCACAGGTCCCACCCTGACATGGCATCTGTGGGCTGTGACCCCTTTTGCTAGGAGAGCCTGGGTCACTTCTCACACCTCCCTTAGCCAAGACAGGGAGACAGACTTGGCAGATGCAGCTTGTGGGCCGCCCTGGCCTTTTGCACGGGTCCTGGGGCTGCAGAGCAACACGGGGCCATGCCCACAGGGGAACAGGCCACCAAACCAGCCAGGGCACAGAAGATCTGGAGAGGGAGGGAGGGAGTGAGCTCTGGACAGAGCCTGGCAATCTCATTCCCTCTACAGGCACAACTCCTTCCCACCATCTCGGGAAGAGGATGGAGGGACCACAGACTCCAGTCCAGCTGCCACTGCCCCCGGGCAGAGCAGAGCTCCCGGAGCCCCCAGCACCCTGCCCGGCAGCGGGGACACCCGTTCTCTCACAGCCTGCTCCCAGCAGGGTGTGCCCGGCTTTGGACTGGCGTCAGTTCCCCCCACGTTAAAGGAAATGTCTCCTGCCCACTCCCTGTCCTGCAACAAGCCACAGCAGAACTATCATCTTCCTGGCGTTCTTTACCCTCGGAGATCTGGGCGGACTCGTTCCGGACTCATTCCGGCTCCCCACCGATGGCGGGGCTTTTGGGAGAGGAGTGCGAAGCGCCTGGGGACCCCTGGGAACAGCAGCCGGGCCACTGCCGGGCGAGGAGCGGCGCAGCCACGGCAGCAGGGGCACGCTGCGGTCCCGGGCGCTGGGGCGAGGGCAGCGCGGGCAGCGCCGCTGGGGCTGGCGAACGCCGCTGATGGGGCGCAGCTGCACGGCCAGAGAGAGGCACCCGCGGCCCCGCGTCCTTCCCCGGCGGGGCAGCCCCTCGCTGCAGCGAGCTGCGGCCGAGAGCTGCGGAGCCAGAGCGGGGGCTGGGGAGTCAGGCGCTTACCTCTGCCAGGGTCCCCGGGAGCCGCGGCACCCACAGCACCAGCAGCGGCAGCAGCAGTGACCTCATGGGGGACCTGGTGGCTGCAGATCAGAGGGATGACAAGTTGGGGGGGACAGGGGGACAGTTTCTTAGCAGTGGCTGTCCCCAGCCAGCCCCTTCTCCCACAGCAGCCAGGAGCCGCGTCCCCACATGCTTTTCAGGCGCAGGTGACAAGATAACATCAGTGTGGACCGGTCAGCGCTTGGCACCTCGCCCGGGTCCGCCGTCCCTGAGCAGGGGCAGAGCTCGGCTCCGGCCCGGGAGAAGCCCAGCGGGGGCGGCTGCCTCTCGCCGGGCGCATTTGCTGTTGTCCCCGGGTCCGTGTCCTCTGCGGTGACTCCGCAGCTGGCCCGGAGAGAGCGGCTGCGGGCAGAGCTGCCGGCTGCGGTGGGGGGCTCGCTGCTGGCCGGGGGTCGGGGCACCTCGCTGCGGCGGGGGCTCTGCGGGGCTGGAGCCCGCTCTGGCATCGGCAGGAGCTCCGGGAGCTGGAGCGGAGGGGCGGGAGGAGCGGGAGGGGAGGAGACAGGGCTGGCGGCTGATGGCGGCTCCAGGCTGGGAGGGAGCGCCCGAACCGGCCCCCAGCGCGGAGCGGGAGGGAAGGAGGGCGCGGCGATGGGCTGGGATGGTGGAGGGAGCGAGGGCACGAGTGTGGCCGCGGGTGCTGTGCCCCCCGGCTCTCCGTGTGCCGCACCTTCAGGCACCCTTCAGCTCTGTGGGCATTAATTCCTGCGCAGGTGCGGCTGGGGAGCGGGGTTTGGGTACGCCGAGGGCAGGGACTGGGGGCGTTTCGGGTGTTTCTGTGCCGTGCCCATGGCTCGGCGGCCCGCAGGCTGCGGCGGGGAGAGCGCACACTGTGAGAGGCTCCTGGGAATGGCCTCTGGCGGGCACAGAGGTGCCCAAAGCACGCTTCGCCCGTCTGAGGGGGTGGCTGTGCCCTGTGCCCGCGTGGGAAGGCGCTGCTCTTTGGGGGTTGCCCTGGGGATCAGGCTGTGCCCCCGGGCTGCGTGCTGGGCCGTGCTCTGCGGTGTCTGTGCAATGCGTGGCAGAATGCCAGCTCTCTTTCAGAGCAGAGATGCCATTGGCTTCACATCAGCGCTGGAGATCTGGGACGGTGCTGGAAGAGGTTCAGTGATGCATCAGTCCGGAAGCCAGTGCAGCCTTTGTGGCCGTGGGAGTCTGTCCCAGTGGCCAGCATGGCCACCTATGGGGGTTCTCATTACTGTGAGCCACCCAGCTGTCAGAGTAGGACACATCCCCCACCTGTCCTCTGGAACACCGAAATCTCTCGACAAAAGACTCAGAAGTTTGTCAGGTGGGACCTGTGACAGACAGAACTACCCCCAGTATCTGGACAAAGACACGGGAAAGCTCCAGCTCTTGCAAGCAATTGAGAACAGAGGGGCACACAGGGGACCTGGTCTAGGACCCATCTCCAACCCCAGGTCCGTACCCCAACCCTTCTGACAACCCCCAGGCTGACGGAGCCAGCTGGGAAAGGGGACAGAGAACATGAATCCCCTTGCCTTTGCATGGGCAACAGTTAATTTCCCAGGTTCTGGCCAAATGGGACTGCTGCCAGGAGTCCGGGGCCGTGGTCACAGTCACGTCTCTGCAGAGGTCCCTGCCTGGAGTGGGCTGAGGATAAAGGAGCCCTGGCCCTGCAGCCCAGCCCAGCAGTGAGGGCTTGTTTGTCACTTCTGACTAGGACTCAAATGTCCCCCAGCAGAAAGGTACAGCTCTACCACCAGAGCCTCTTCCTGTCACTGTCTCCAGACCTACCCTTCCCTGCACCCTGAACACAGACATCAGGGTGGGAGCAGAAGGCAATGCCTTGGCTCCAGCACAGGCAAGGTTTTTAACGCTTAATGCCCACAGCTTCAAGGGCTGAATGCCAAAAATGCCGTGGGTGCATCTGCTCTAGTGATGGATGCCCAGAGTAAGAGCTCTGGCTCTCAGAGATCCCCTGATAAGTATTTAGGACTGAGGTCCATCAGCACCTGGGGTGATGAGGCTGACCCATCAACCAGTGCCACAGCCAGATCTGGGGATACCCATCCCTGCTGCTGGACACCGGAGTGATGGGCAGCTGGCCAACCCCACTCACCTGAGTGCCAGGTGAGTGCTCACAGGTACTGGGGGTGAGGTCCTCCAGACCCTGAGATGGAGTACCTCCCCAGAAACGAGACGGGGAGATTTGGGCCTGATTGCTGCTGTCTCCAGTGGGCTGGGGACGGTTTCTAAAGGCCCCTTTCCAGAGCTGGGCAGCTGCAGCCAGCTGGGAGGAGGCTGGAGCTCCTCACTGCAGTGAGGGTTTGCCAGGTTTACGCAGGGGCCCAGGGCTGGATCAAGGAGGTTGCAGCTGGCTGCCTGTCAAAACACGTTTGGGAAGAGGCTTTCAGTGGATGTCCCCATGCAGGTCCATTGTGGGGTGCAGGCTGCCAGCACAGGTGACCACAATTTGGATGGGGAGCATGGGGTTGTTTGCTGCAGTGAGCAGCCTGGAGGGTCACCTGGAGGGTGGCTGGGATAGAGACACTTTCGGCAGTACTAGGGACTCTCTTGTCTCTGGAGCGTGGCAGGTGATGGCAGAGCTGAATTTGAGGAGCCCCTGGCTGATGAAGCCGGGGCTGGAGGTGAGGATGGAGGGCCTTGCTGGGCTGAGAATTGTGATCCAGGTACGTGGGACAGGAGGGACCCTTGATTAATGAAGAAAAACCCTGGAAGGAGATGTTGCATCCTGCAGTGTCAAAGGCACCATCCCCTGCAGTGGTGGCACAGACAGGAGGTTTTCCTGGGCTACAGAGTGAAGGTGGGGCTTCTGCAGCTTCAAAGCATACCAGAGAGCAGCTCCAGGCCAACAAGAGGACAAACCCAGCCACCAAAGTCCTGGGACACTCCAGCTGGGTTGTGCCTGCCCATCCCAGCTGGAGAGAATCTGAGGCTGTGCCTACTTTTGCACCTGCCTCAGTGCCCCTGCACCAGCCTCTCTGCAAAGCCAGCCACCTCCAGCTCCAGCCACAACCTCTGCTGCTGTGGCCCTGCACGGGGGCACAGCTACCCCACGAAGGCAGTTTCTCTGGACACTGGCTTGCCCAAGGAGCAAAGGGTCTGTTCTGCCTGCTCTGGTCTCTGGGCTGGACAGCCAAGCAGGGACACAGTGTCTGTTCCCTCAGATCTCGCTGTCATGCTGTGCCACTGCCCTGCACCTTCCCAGCCAGGAGGAGAGCTAACCTCACTCGGCATGAGGATGGGCTTGGGGGATGCCTTGCTGCCCACCAGGATGGGATTGCCCTCTGAGCATAGACCAGGAGACATCCCAGCAGCTCTCACAGCCTCTGCCTGTCCTGGTGGCACAGCGAGCTGTCACCCCCTTCCATGGGAACACATGTTTTTACCAGCCCCACTGATTTAACCTCGGGTCCCAGTGGCTGTGCTCCCTGAGCTCAGGGAGTTTGGGCTGTGGCTGCAGTGGAAACAGCCCAAAGCACTGCTGGGAGCCGAGCCCAGGCCCTGTCCCTGGCGCCGCAGGGCTCAGCAGCCTCCACACGGGACAGAAGCTGCTCATCCTGTGCCAGCACTGCCTCCCCCACGGCCACCCCAGTAACACCGTGCCACCTCAGGTAGGGACACAGAGAGAGAGCCCTCCCCTCTGGGGATACCAGATCTCCCCTCCAGTCCCCCCTGACAGCGAAGCCTTCAGCTGTGCCAAACCCAAAGACAACTGCAGAAGGTTTCTCCACCCAGCAGCTGGAACCAGGCCTGGAAACTCAGGGGCTGCCGAGTCATCACATTTTCCGCGAAGCAGCGAGCGCTACCGCAAGGCGCAGGGGGATGGGGACGCCCCGCCGGCCGGGCTGGCTGCAGAGCTCGGCTGGCCAGGGCTGGGAGGGGACTGGGGCTGTGCAGCCAGGACACCGCCTCTGGTAAGGGGCAGAGCCTCACCGCGGGACATGCTCGTGCCCTGTGCTCCAGGGGGATCATCCAGGAGCAGAGACGGGAAAGGGGACCCCCAACAGCATGCCCGTCACTGTGGTGTCAGGTCTTGCTCATGCTGAGGTGAGGGACAACAGCCATAGTGCAGTGGCAAAGGCCCTGCCTCGCAAAGGCTCTGGGCTGTCCTCCCGAGCAGAGTCAGCCCCAGAGCAGAGCAGGGTGCGCCCACTTTGCACCCCATGCACTGGCCTTCTCTCCAGGTGCCCTGGGCATGGAGCTGGCAGCACTGGGTTTGTCCCTGCTGAGGCATCTCCCAGACTTGAGCATGGTCCTGCACACCTGGCAGGAGTCAAGGCCTCCCTGGGAAGCACCTGCTGGGGTGAGGATGGGCAGGGTGGACGGCAGAGTGCCCGTCGCACCCAAGGGTGCCAGTTGTGTCACAGGGTCTGTGTGAGGTGACAGTGGCGGGTGATGCTCCCAAGGCTGGGCACGGGCAGAGCCTTGCAGGGCCCCTGCCAGGGGGACAGCATGTGGCTGAGGACACTCCCACAGGGACTCAACCTGTCACTCAGAGGGCACAGCCATGACCTGGTGCTGTGGGCAATGCTGTCACTGCACAGAGGAGCCTCTGCTGCTGTCTGGACATGCAGCCCTGATGTCTCTGTGGGAGCTCTGCCATCCGTCCCTGGGTAGGATTCTGTGCATCCAGCCTGGCACCCTACGATAATATATGCCCAGGGGCCCCATGATATGGGGTACTGATGCCACTGGGTTTGGGCTGGAAACAGCTCTGGGGCTCCTGTCCTGCCCCAGCCCAACCACAACCCTTTGGTCCCTGTCTCTCAGTCCCTCCCAGTGCCCACCAGCACTGTGAACTGCCCCAGGACACAATTTCTCCCCTCTGCCACTCTGAGGTGCTGAGTGCTGCCCAGGGCTGCGAGGGAGGAACAAGAGGAACAGGCTGCTCCCAGGGCAGAACTTGCAGAGGATGCAGGTGCCGCTGGGACCTCTCGCTTTGCAAGGTTCACACGCCATGGTTCTCCAGCCCTAAACCCTAGAGCACTGGGATGCTCCTTCTCCAACCCCGTGCAAGTATTTAATCATTCCCACATGGAGCCCTGCCAGTGCCGCCGCTGCCTCCTGCCCCACGCTTTGATACCTTGGAGCTCTTCCCATTTTGCAGAGGCGGGACGGCAGGCAGGCAATGGGGGACATCACCCCCTGCAGGGCAGGGCACAGTCACGCTGTCCGGGCTGGGGACAGCCAGGAGTGGCAGGAGTGACTCTGTTACCATCACCTGGGTGATGCTCTTCGCTCCCCCCACCCGCAGCTGAAGCCCTGGCAGCTGAGCCCGGGATGCCTGCGGGTGCGAGCCAGGCGCCTTGCAGAGCTGGGAGCGCAGGGCTGCGGTGACTCAGAGCACGCCCAAAGCCGGCAGAGCCGGGCAGACCTGCTCTGCACCCCCGGGGTGTGGGTGCCGCCTCTGGGGCTGAGCAGGCTCCGCTTCCCCTGGCCAGGCAACTGGGGAGGGCTGAGAGCAGCCTGGACAGTGCCGGCCCCAGACCTACTGCGAGTATTGCTGGGGCAGCACCTGGCTCCAGAATCACCCACCCAGTCACCAACAGCCTGTACAATCCCGTGGGACTCTGCTCCCACCCTGTGATGCAGCGCCAGCACAGCCTGGCAGCCAGGGTGCCCGATGCTGCAAGGATGCCGTGCACACAGAGCCAAGAAGTAACCGAAAAGCAGCTCCCAGTGCCCACTTGTGCCACACCATGCCGAGGGGCCCAGCACCAAACTCCCCCCGCGCAGGTGCAGCCACCGAGTGCCAGGCTCTGCTCCTGGCACGGCCGTGCTCGGAGGCTGCCCACCCCTGCAGCCCTGCCGGGGCGGTGGCATCGGGTCTGCCGGCACCGTGCCAGGGCTCCTTTCCCCGCTGCACACATCCTGGCGTCAGCCACGCGTCTGGGAGGAGGGAGGGGGACAAGGAATGGGACCCGTACCTCAGCTGGTGGGTGTCCCTGGCGTGGTCCACAGCCCGTTCCTGCGCGCCTGGCGCGCGCGGTGTCAACTTGGCACGCTCACACTCGCCCGTTTACGCTGCTTGTACATGGCCCTGACGTTCAAGTCTGGGCTGGACCGGCGGGAAGGCCCGCCTGGGCTCGCCCAGCTCTCAGCTGCAGGATGCTGGGGAGGAGGGATCAGCTGGACAGAGATGTCTTCTGTGGCCCCTGGAGGGCAAGGGTCTGCACTCTGGGGGCAGGAGCTGTGTGCCAGCGCTGCGGGTTGGGCATGGCTCACTCCTCCCTGCACCTTGTCAGAGTTTGTCCCACATGCTGCGGGTTCAGCCAGGTGCTGGGGACCCTTGGTCATGGTGAGCATCGCCTCGTGCTGCTGCTGCAAGGAGGAACAGGGAGAGCCCCAGGACAGTGATGAAGTCAGCACAGGATCCGGCCCATGCCCCAGCCCTGAAGGTGTCTGTGGGTTGTGATTGCCAAAGGCTTTGCTGCCCGGAGCCCCATCAGACCAGGCACTACCCCCGAGTGAAGGCATCCTGGCCCCCTCAGGCCCTCATCAGGGCAAATGGGAGAGGAGCTGGTGCATTGGCTCAGGAGGTGCAGAGCATTTCAAGTGCTTGTTCAGAACCGGACTTATTGTCACCCTGGTGGATGGGTGGCAGCTGGTCCCTGGGGGCAAGGAGAAGGGTCTTGCCGGTGGGTTTTGGGGAGAGCTGGCAGCAGGTCCCAAGGCGCTCCTACTCCCATCTTGATGGATGTAGCTGGATGAGATGCAATAGCAATGGCACTCAGTGTGAGGACTCCTTTCTCCTTCAGTCCCAGCTGTGAGCAAGGTCTGGACCTCACAGACCTTGCCAGAACCTGGCAGGATGAGCCCAGCTTAGGCTGGCATGGGAGCAAAGGGCTCCTGCACTGCTGTGCAGCTCATGGTGGAGGAGTTCTGCACGCAACCCTCCCCAGTCCCACAAAGGAGGGTCACACATTTCAGCTGCCACTCAAGGTATTCAGCCTTCCCCCAAAGGGCACCCATCCCCACCTCAGCTGGGCTAAGCTTTCTGCAGACAGGGAGAGGGACAGCAACAGGAAGCCCTGGACACTGCTGCCACACTCAGCAGTGATGTGAAAACCCAGCCTCCAAATTTGGAAAACAGCTCAGTTTCCAAATACCACCATGAGCTAAAAATCCCAAGTCAAAACGAAACCAGCCCCAGCCTCTGGTTCAAAGTTTCCTGTATAAAAACAAACCTGCAGACGGATGCATTTGCACACAAAAGGTTTTGTTTTCAGGAGGAAGGTTTCTTTTTAGGAGGAGTAAACACAAAGTCTGCCCATCTTTCATGTCACAGGGTAGGAAGGAGATCTGCCTGGCAGCTCAAGTCACAGGCAGGGCATTGTCCCCTCTTACTGCCCAGCTGCTGTCCCTCTCCCATGTGGCCTGGCCTGTGCCAGTGCCAACACCAACGCCCCCAGCAATGCCACTATCAACACCACCACTGTATCCAGTGGCAAGCCCTGGACTGAGGCTTTTCACACCCGTTCCTGTAGCTGTGCCACCTTGGAGTGTCCCAGGGCATGGGGACAGGCCTTTGCACTGCAGCGGTGCTGGGAAGCCGTGGTGTGGCACCCAGGGGTGCTCCTGTCCCTGCAGTGTGGCCGCAGCCTTGGCAGTGCCTGCTTATGCAGCTCCTCGGCTTCTCCCTGGCATCTCCTGCAGCTCCTGGAGCCAAATACGAGTCCGTGTTGTAGACCATCAGCAGTGCCTGCTGCTTTCTGCATCCAGCCCCCGCAGAAGCAGCTCTGCTTCTTCACAGGAGCAGCTGGGGGACCCTTTCTGGGTTCTGCTCCCCCAGCCCAGCTGCAGGGAGCCCCAACACCACCCTCCTCAGGCTGAGGCACGTTTGGAGCTGGCACAGCCTGGCTGCTCCCCAGGGCGCTGCTGTGGGCGGTCACACATCCCAGCGGTGGCTGCTTCTTGGGACACATCTTGGCCACAGGCACGGATCCCACAGCCATTGATTGCCAAAGGCTTTGCTGGCACGTGCTCGGCCTCGCCTGGCGGCTGCTGCAGCTCCGGAGCATGGGTGAGGAGGTCGCAGAGGGATGCAGGATCAGCACCCTCCACCATTGCTCGCTGACAATTCTGTCTGTCCTTTCAGCCACGACCTCAGCTGCTTGACTGGGGTCAGTGGGACCATTCACTAGGCCTTCCAGAGGGACGCAGAGCTCAGCCTTGTCTCTCCAGGAGTCCCCAGTGAAGTGTCCGTTGAATTGGACATCCTGGTTTGAGGCTTTGGGGCCACGGAGCACCTGTGAGGCTTGGAGACCTGCCCAGATGCCATGCTTGGAGTGCTGGTCCCTACCCAAAGCACTGGCAGAAGCTATTTTCAGCTCTGAGCTGGAACACACCTGCCTTGCCTCAGTTTACCATCCACACACCAGGAAGCAGAGATGCTCTGCTGCTGGAGGGAAGGCTGGTAACGGGGTTGCATCAAGCTTTTCTGAGCCTACTCATCCCCTCCTGGGCTCTCATTAGCAGTACAGTTTGGCATCTGAGCTGCAAAGCCACGCTGTCCTGCATCTCTCGTGGGTGGTGGCTGGGTTGGGTTGGGCTGGGCTCGCTGCAAGGCCTGGAGGGACGGCCCCAAGGCTGAGAGGGATCAGCTGGGCTGCCGTTCAGCTTGAGCCGCTTGGCTGGGAGAGCCTAAAACAACAAACATCGCAGAATAAGGGAATGTTTCATTGCTTCTTCTGGTTCAGTGGTTTCCTGTTTTCTAAGGAGCTCTTCCAGCACCTCTGGGGCAGAGGACTTGCCTGCACAGAGCCTGGTCCCAGAGCAGACCCCTGTCTGGGAGGCAAGTTCTACTGCTTGACATCTGGCAGAGGAAGAGGTTGCAAAAGATCAACTGCGACCTTTGCCAGAGACCTACTGCAGGTGTGTCGGAGGTTACGATTTTTTTTTTTGTTTTGATTTTTGGGGTTTTTTGGTTTGGTTTTTTTTTTTTGGGGGGGGGTGGGGTTGGGTTTTTTTTTTTTTTTTTTATCCTCAGGGAATTTTGTCCCATGCCTAAGAGGTGATAACAACCAGTACTTAAGAGACAGAAAAATGGCCAAGGTGGAGGGAAGGGTGCAGCTGGCTACTCTCTTAGCTGGAGGGTTTTTGGGAAGGGCAGAGATACCCCGAGATTTTGGCTGGGCGGTCAGGGGCTGGGCTCAGCTCCTCACTCTTGCTCTGGGATCGGAGGGGAACAGTTGAGTTGCTGCTACCGCAACTTGGAGAATTCACTGCCACTGTAGAGTCCAACCCTTTTACTGTTTCTTCCTTATCGTGGGTGAGCCTTTGCTCATAAGA